>CAEMYA010002128.1:3703926-3718026 GCA_903131615.1 Diplodus sargus
GTTCTCGCTGCACAGAGTTTGGATACTCCCACAATGCTGCTGCCGGAGACGGAGAGTTTTTGTCGTTTCTTGTCGTCCTGGCAACGAATACGCTGCCGCCCCGCGTCTTAAAGGAGCCGCCGCGCACAAACACTTCCGGGTACAGTCATCGCCGGGTCGTTTTCACCATGGCGACCATAATTAAAGGTGCACTATGTGGTTTTGGGGAAGAAATTCTAACCAGACCAGGAAGACCTTCATTGACTGATTTGTTTATATGCCTTTGCAAATGACAAATTGACCGGAAAGGGCAATTCAACTTCAAACTGTTTGACTTTGCTGATGTCTGGCGGACCCTGCCACCTTTCTATCTTCAAACAGTGTTCTGGGGACCTTACTTTCCTTTGAGAACAGCTTGTTTATTCAGTACTGGAGAAAATAATGTATTAACTTCAATAATATTGTACATGTGAACATTCTAAGTTTGAATAAATAAATAATTTCATATCCACCTCAGAATAATATATAATAAGTGAATTTTACATCTTATGAATGCATTTACATGATGTTCTTTGAGGTTGTTTTATTTTGTATTAAGACCATTCCATATGGTATGTTAAGTTTATCTGTGAAATGCAAATAGACTGAAACAAAACCCAAAAATTCACCAGCTAAAGCATGATATGAAACTAAAACACTGAAAGGACTGACAAACATAAAGCTGTCATGACTGATCATCTGCAATGCATCTTTTAAAAATGTATTTCTATTTCTTTTAATTTCTTTTCTTAATTTCGTTTTTGAGTGTTTTTCCTGTGACTTGTATTTGTTGTTGTATCCACTTTTTCATGATTGATTTAATAAATTAATCTATATAAATCTCCATATCTATGACAAATCTGTATGACTTGGAATACTGTTAGCCCATGAATTTTCCCCAAAAATCAATCCAGTTTTTAGTTGTTTTCTTTTTTAGTTTTATTTATGATACTTGTATAGGCTACATCATTATTTGTTAATCATATCTTGCATTATTAATCTGAATCTGAAGTAAATAAATGAAGTGAAGTAAAAAGTACAATATTTCACTCTGAGTTGTATTGGAGTTGAGGTCAAAAGTAGCAAAATATGGAAATATTCAAATAAAATAGGAGTACCTCATAATCATACAATACTTGAGTAATATTAATTTGTCACTTTCCACCTCTGCCGTCAACTTTAGCCTCAGTGGTTACTGATCAACACTGGCTAACCAATTAATATTAAATCTAACCTCAGATAATAAACAGCGGAAAAAGTAAATGATTGAATGATACAACTGTCAGGTGTGCAAGACAATAGGTCAATTCAAGCAGTAAATATTGTCATCATCACAACGCAAGGGCAAAAATATGTTCTTTCAAAAAAAAAAATGATTCACACACAACACAAATGAAGTTGGAGGTAGATTTTTCATTTTTATTTCTAAAAAGGTGTTACATGCTCTCATTTAAAAATCAAAACTATTATTTACAATGATAAATCTAAATAAATATGTTCTCCCTAATGGTGTTTGAGGGCTGAAACATATTTAGCAAGCAAAATAAGGAGGGGGGGTGTGTCCACCTCGCTTTTGCCCACTTAATGTGGCCAAACCCTCACTTCTTAAGGAAATATGGATTACGCATGTTAACAGAAAACAGGGCTACAAAACGTACACAAAGAATTTCCTTCCACCATAGTGTCAAATTAATTACTAAATTGAAGTGCAGTCTACACATCTTGAAGCTGCATTTATTTTCCATTAACTGACAACACAGGTCAGCTTTTTTCACTCCATCGACAAAAACTATTGTAGAATTCTACAGTAGAAACGTGTGTGATAGAAAAACAAAAGTAACAAATAATGCTAACTTGATCCCAGGGAGCAGCTAATGGATAGAATTAGGATACCATAAGGAAAAAAATATATATTCATCTCTCCAATAATATAAATGCTTTGGCTGTTGTAACCTTTTCTTCATGTGCGGACTTTGCCCAATATAATTGTATCATGCCTTTTTACTGGTGCTCTGCAAAACTTAAGTATAAAATTAGACCTTTTTGATTTTACAGTACAAAGTTAGACGTAAACTTTTTTTGTGAATATACAGCCAATGTTGAAAGTACTTATCACACACGTTTGGCTAGAAAAAGAGGCCAATGGAGCGTCTCACAGCACAGGGCGAGCCTGGTGGGCGAGGCTGCAGGCAGCATGATGTACCAGACACAGTGGAGTATACAAGGCGGTGGAGCTTGGATAGTACAGAACATGAATAAAGAACACAGGACACAAATGGAAAGAACTGGGGGGATATGAGACAGGAAGTCTGTCCAGCGTAAACCCACTCTCTACCAAAAGCCATGAGGAGAAAGTGTGTTTGTTTTTTTGTTTTTTTTAACTTAAGAGATATTAGAGTCAGAATTTCAGATGAATGGGATCAACGACTGGATTGATGCTTTAGGAGGAGTGAAGGAAGCGGTTGAAGGCATTGTAGGCCGACTCCAGGTCAAAGAGCATCTGGCGCACCTGATTATCATCCAACTCGTCTGAGGCGGACATGCTGCTGAGGGTGGTCAACCTGGGGAGGAAATAATGCACATCGAGAAAGATGACAAACTGTTAAGGCTTCCGCGCAAGTTTATCACTACTGAGGATCATTGTAGACACTGAATGCTTAGTAGGGCTGCATCGATTACTCGAGTAACTCGAATAATTCCATTACAAAAAATGATCGAGGCAAACTCTCTGCCTCAAGGCTTCATTTAATTCTTATCACCCTCGTTATGTGGCCTGCTTAGCTCAGGGATCATTTTTCCACACGGACTGTTATTGCGGACACACGCCACTACATTCAGAATGAATTAATTGAGTTAGCGTGATGGCGGAGAGCCAAGAAGCCGTCTGTAAAAGTCAGAGAATGTCCAAAGTTTGGGATCATTTCACACTTAAAAAATTAGATAACAAAGTGCAATGTGTCTACTGCAGAGCAGAACTGGCGTACCACAACAGCACGTCAACAATGAGTCAACATCTGAACCGAAAGAATCCAGTTGTTAACACCAGCTCACCAAGTGTCGCCGACACAAGCTAACATATACATTGATGTCAGCTAATTTAACGTAGCCTACCATCGCTAGTTAGAACGTATGGTATTTGAAGAGGCTGTAGCCTGATGTCAGTATAACTAGATATCATGTTAAGATGTGGAAACTACTTCATGTTAAATTGCAAGAGAGTAATAGCCTACACCAAATAACTCCTTTCCTGCAAAAAAAGAAGAAAAAAAAGCCTTCTGATGGAGGAGGCAAAGGTAAGGAGAGAGAGTGACAGAAACCGAGGTTAAGCAAGAGTGAACGGACAGGCATTCACTTGATAGATAGTGCCGGTGTTGTGTCAAAAGTCTGTGTGTGATAAGTGTGTCCTCTTCTAACGAGTAGGGACTGGTATTCTTTCTACTTGCTGAGTAAGTTACAAATAACTGCCAACTGATAAATACGACCAGGTGTTTCATTTCCCTTTCTATAGCACTTAGATCCAGGTTTCTTATGTTTTTTTTTGTTTTTTTTTGCTTTGGCGAGTTGCCAGCCTGCAAGTGGAAGCAATGTTACCTACACTGTCTTCGCAACAGTGGCACCAACAGTAATACCACAAAGAAATGCTAGGAGGGGAGAATTTGGAAAGTTGTCTGCGTCCACTTAAGATCCACTTCAAAATAAAAACAGTGTAAACTGGGTTACCCAATTTCACTCACCAGAGGCTGACTTTGTCCTTAGCCTCAGAGTCTGGAGGCATGTTGCTCATTCTGTTCATGGTTTCCATCAGTTCCCTCAGGTCTGGCTGGATCTGGACCAATAGAAAGGATTTCGTTAAGCAAATGTTTTAAGTCCATGAAAAAGGCGCACACTTTTTTTATTTTTTTTTATTTACCTCATCCATGGCCCTGATCTCCAGTCTCAGCTTGTCCATCACAGTGATGAAGAGCTGAGAAGTGGGGTGAGAGAAGTGACAAACAATGACACATAGCTCAACATATTTACCAGCTTCCAGTGTCAGCAAACAAGAAATACGATTTTAGTTTTTTTTTTTTACAGCCGACACAAACAGGGCACATGGTCTTTGACATTATCATGCTATCCATCCACTGACTTTATTAGGTTGTCTGATTTTATGGGTTGAGATCAAACTTGGCAGTGGATACAGCTGGCAACATCCATTCACATCCATCACTGACTGACCAGAGAATGAGCCAAATGAAGTGAAACCACTTCAGCCACTTAGAGCTTGAGCTGAAGATACTAAATCATTTTAGAAAAAAATACAACTAAAACAATTTGTAACCTGGCAATCATCAAGGCTCCTGTTAGCAATGACAGTTTAATATGATGAAGGTGAGAGAGGACGTACGGAAACTATATCTGCAATGCAGCGGTTCAGGTTGCCCTTGTCATCCTTGATGGTGATTGGCCGATCCTCCTTAATCCTTTCCATGGCTAGTGGGCAGTCAAGCTTGGAAAGAGAATGGCAGGACTAGTCAGAAGAAAAATACTAAAAACTGTCAGAACAATTGCACAGTCCATGTTTACAACCAAAGCCAAAAGCGAGAACTCACTCTGTACTTCCTGCAGAAATCATCGATGGAGCCCACATCAGAGCCCTGTACCTGTTTGAAAGCAGCCTTATACTGAACCAGCAATCTGGAACAGGAAGCGGTGTACCTGAAACAGAGAAAAGAAAATACGGTCAAAGTTAAGCCTGGTATTTTTGTCAGTCTTTTTAACGGAAAATATAAACTCAAGTACAACTTACTCATTAGGTGTGACACAGTCCTTGATATAAGCCTTCTCCAGGGCCTGAAGGGTCTTGACGACAGCGAACAACTCTGCCATGTTATCATACCTTCAGAAACAGGGTTAATAATGAGGTGTTAAAAAACTTAATGAATTTCTGGGCAGTGATGTGTACATGTTAGGCTGGCAATTGGTGATAAATGTGAGACTTACTTTTCTCGTTCTCTTGCGTTTTTGTATAGTTTCACTTCCTGAAAAAACATAATTTGATAGATAAAGGCTTAACAATGACTAACAAGTAGAATATCACATACTCCTGTATCTATTCCTGGATGCATGTCATGTGAATTAGAACCATAAAATTTGGGGGTTTTCTTCGATGTAAATAAGAGAACAAACTGGAAAACAAGAAATAACAGTGTAATGTAATTTCAATAATTAGATTTTGTTTCTTTATGGCTTATATAGATTAAAAGTTATGTTTGCTAAGCCTAAACTGAAACAAAGTAAAGTTGTATTTAGCTTACCTCATATAACTCAGGTTTATTGGCCGGAGCTGTGGGAAAGAATATTACATGCTTTGAGTGACACTAACTGTAATATACTGTTGAAAAGGATGACACTGCAAAATTACCCTAATTTTAGATTTGTTTAAATGTCTTACCTCCTCCCACACTTCCTGTGACTGGTATCCCGTGGAACATGATGCTGATCTTTCAGAACTGGATCTGAAAAAAATGAATGTTACAGTTTGTCTAAACCTTTGTCTGCTTTTTGAATACTACAGTGCTCCAAGGGTTTTTGAATTCATTAAAGACAATATCTAGTTTGCCCCTTTAGCGTTTAATGTGGATAAGCTCTAAAGAGATCACTGTCGCTTTGAAACACTGTAAATACAACACGTAGCTGCCTAGCCTAGATGGCATACAAGATACTCTTAGTGTAATTTGTTTTTTCTTTCTGATATTTGTTTAAAGCAGTAAAATATGAATCGTAAACCTGCCAAATATGTAAAGCGTGTGGCTTGCTTAGGGAAGAGGCGCATCACTGTTCAGAGATATTTATAGCACTGCACAGTTCTCAGTCGGGTTAATATTTTGTTTAAATAATTATAAGCAGGGGCACCGGAAATTATTCTCAACCCTTAGTTTCTTTCATGTCGAGCTTCCGAGGCAGCTGTCATCTCTTCACGATTCAACTGATAACCACCATGTCATTGTTGTCTCATATCTATGAACAAACAGACTTTGTTCGCTGTTCACATTAGCCCAACCTGGCTACAGTAGTTGAACAATACACTAGCTTACAATGCTTTCACACGGAGCGTTAACACATCACTTTGCTCAATATTAACATTCACTCAAAGAAATGGTTGACACATTGAGGATAAAAGAAAACCTGCTGTAGACAGTCGATAATCAGCCTTCAAAATCTTGTTTTGCCGAACTAGCTAGCCCGAAGTTAGCATTTGAGGCTAGGTCGTAAGCACTTCCTTTATGATTTCTTATGACTGGACCATATAGATACTTTATGGTACATATCTAACTTTGTATTAGTGACCATATGTGTGGTAACGGATAGGGTGTTTAAAAATGTAAGCCATGTCAGTATTATTGATAAATCAACGAAATTAAAGACACTTTACTTACCCTTTCGGCAAACTGCTGTGACGTCAATGTAAACACACCCTTCAGCGAGGACCAGAAGACGTCAAAATATTAGGTGCCCTGTGCGCCTCACTAAAAATATGTTCATTTTAAGATAAATATAGAAATATCAAATATTTTGCTTTTCGGGCCATTCATATCTTATGTTTTAAAGGAGCTGTTTCAGTAAATAACGGATTTTAAGGTTAGATAACATTTTATTGTTTTCACACAGTCAATCGACAGTGGCAGCCCATCGTCAAGGCGCCAGACTCAAACAAACAGTAGCGGGGACGAATTTATGAACAAAAGATAGTTACGTGAGTCAGACAACTTTCAGTGACTGCAAAGGAAAGCTGAAATCATTCCTGGACAATTTCATGAGGTCAGTTCATATATTATATAAACATTTGTGTTATGAGGTGAACCGGAGTACGTTAAAGCTATGATTATCAAACAGCACCTACAATTAGCTGTTAGCTACGTTGGCTCACTCATAGCCAACTCCAGTCTTAAAGCTTAGAATTAGAGTAAAACTATGGTGTGAATTTAGGAAAGTCAACAATAGTAATTGTATTTAATGTATTTCAGGTCGGTCCTTCTCTCGCCACCATGAAGACTTCTAAATCAGCACTAAAGTCCTCTGCTCAAGAGGAATGTGGTGTGTGGTTGGACACTACGCAGCTGAAAGGAAGAGCTAAACAGGTAACTGGAAACTAGCTTGACTTAATGGCCTTTTTTCTACCTCTCAATAAAGCAGTACATGTAATACCTTGTACACAGTAGATGGTCAAAACACACACTACTACTTTATGACATTTATTTTCATTTATTAGGTCTATTCCTCATGGCATATTAAAGAGCGTTACTGTAAATATGCCAGAATTGGCCAAGAGGCTAGTTTTCCTCTGTATACTGTGGTCAGGTATAAAGGTGGCAACCCAAAGTCAAGAAACAAGTTTAAACAACAGACACTATGTAAAATATTTCAGTTACAGTAAAAGCAGGACAAAGACGTGGGCAGCAACAATAACACCAGGTATATCGCTGTGAGTGAGTAACATCTTATCCGCACATCTCATGTTCCAGAAACGACTCGCTCGTCCCATATCTAAGCTGCTGAATCCTTTCGCTGGAGGTTGCGGATACAATTTGTCTGTGGCACTCAACTTCACTCAGACCAAATTGGAAATGCCAAAGACCAAACAGAGCGCTATATCATCCTTCTTCACAGCTCAGCGCAGAGGTATGTTGCAAGTTACAAGTTTCTCCCGTCATCAGGTTGTCAAGACACTTTCTTAGGATTATTAACATCTTCAGGTAATTGATGTGTACTAATTTACCATCCATATCTTTTGGTGTTAACATGATGCTTTTTTTTCTTCCAAAAGTTCTCAACAAGATGTCTACTTCTGAAGAGCCAAAAATGGATCCAGTGCCGCCTCCTTCATCATCTGACTCAACCGCGTGTGCACCTGTGACAAAACGGAGACGTGAAATAGATCTTGATTTTGATAACACTGTGCCTGGTGTTGATCATGAGTGGGAAAGTAAAGATGTTCTTGAAGAAGCAGTGTGTCAGGAGCAGACACCTTCTCAAAAAGTGTATTGTGAATTTGAGGAAGAGCAATTCAAGGAGATACATCCGCCACAAAGTAAGAGGAGGCTCACTGTGACCTCCTATTTGTCATTTGACAGTCAACCTCTTCCACAGGCGTGGAGTCAGGACCCACTGTTCACTTGTAGCCAGTATTCTGAAGGTGAATATAACCTGACAGACCAGAAAAACACCAAAGCAAAAGACATCAGTGACTCTGAGCCAAGTTTCTTAAGCAGTCTCCAAAGTGAGGATGCCTTTGGTATTCACATGGATGTGGAAGCGAGAACCTCAACTCAAAAATCCTTTAAACATGTTCGTTCCTCTCAGGTCGATGAGAAAGAAAACAGCAGCTTTTTGTTGCCAAGAACGCACTCAACTCGTCCTCATACTGAACCTCTTTCAAATCATAAATGGACCAAACCAAAAACCCCATCACCCCGAAAACATATTCCTGTTCACCTGTGGAAAAAGGACGACCATGATTCTCAGTTTAAGTGGACAAAACCAAGTTACTCTCCTCTAAAAAAACGAGAACCACAGCAGTCATACACAGCGCCTGATGAGGACAGTCTGGCTGTACTGTTCACCCAGGACTCTGAAGGTTTCAGGGTGATAGCGCACAGAGGTCTGCAGAGCAGGAGTCCACTCAAAGATCAGAGTAACATCAGCACCGGGACAGTGAGAACTAGTGCTTACAAAGCTTTGGTGGAGGAGGAAGAGGAGGACGAGATGCTCTTTACGCAAGACTCTCAGGGAAATCTGGTGATCAAACACTGAAAGGAACCTATTGAAACTCTGAAGTCAGTTATTGTCTGTATTTAGATAATTACACTGGTACCATCTCTACTTCTGAATGGATTTCCATGCTGCCAGAGCTTAAAATCTGTGACTCTGTTCTTACCTTTTTCCATGTGTATATCTCTTGTATTTGCTTCCTTTTTTATGTTGTCTGATGTTTAAATGTCTTGCGAGGTACAACTAACTTTTGCAATAACACAAAGAAGCAAGCACTGAGGGTTTTGATTTTATTTGAAAAATGATACACAATTACATCACATTTTTTTTTCATGTAAATTAAAGGTTTTGAAAAGCATTAGTGGTGTATATGATCTTCTCCCTTATGCTGGTGCCATTTGCTACATCTTAGTACGAAATAAGAGTGATGTACAAAGAGACTGAAGGAAATGGGTAGAAGGTGCTGAAGTGTGATAGTTTGTGCTACTGTCATCATTTTGTAGTGTATAAATGCACGACTCTTAACTCAATTTCTACTCAGAGAAATTAGTAGCCTAGTGTTCTTTAATTAATTTTTTTTATCAAGTTGACTGAATGTCTCTTGACATTGTTACATCCATCTGAGCTGACTTTATTATTCTTCACATACAGTATTATGCTACTAGCAAGACTGTGACACCTGCTGTTATTGCAAGACGTTACAGTGAACAGTGCTCCACAGACTTCACTCACTAAGTGCAACAGGTGCTGCGTGACTACCATGCACTATACACATGTAAAGAGGTAACTAAGATACACTTCATTAGATAGAAAATACACCAAAATAGTCGTACCCTAAGTTAATCATGTCTGCTTGGCCACTGAATTACTGTGCATGTTGTGTACTCTGCAGCCTATTCTATAGAGTGTTACTGCTGCTGTGGTCTAAACTGTGCCTCTGAACTCGTACGGTGAAACAACAGCAAATGTAGTACATCGATAATGGCATTCCAGTAAATATTTTGAAGATAAGAAGATCTAAAAGATTGCTTATATTTCAACAGCTCTATATTCTTACACAATGCCTTTATTGCTATGGCACAAAAATGTAAGAAAGTGTAGATTCGCTGTGTCTGTGTGGATGTGTTTCAAAGTGCTAGAGTCAGACTCATGAAGTCACAGATACAGAAACAACAAGTGGACCGAAAGCTAACTGAGTATAAAATCCCTTTTTTTTTTAATATCTGAAACCCATTAAATCAGGTGGACAGAGATTATTTTGTTTTAAAATCAATGGTGATGGTGATGATGATGATTGGTGTGCTTGTGGTGATGATGTCGAAGCACCAATCAGCCTGTGATCTCTGTGGGCTCTGTCACCAGTTTGGAGCCGTCCCAAACGGTCTTGAACTGCTCCGGTACTGGAAACTCCCTCTGTAGAACAACCAAAAACATCAGCTGTAGAACTTCAGAATTGGATTAAAACAAACTCAGATGCCAGGAGAGAGAGCCGCCAACACAGCCCATCTCTTAGTCCCTTATCTCAAAACACTCACAAAATCATCATCTCCTTGCGGCACCAGGATGTTCATCTCAGAGCTCGTGGCACTGACAATATCACAGTTGAGGGAGTCCTTGCTCAGGTAGACCTGGCAGCCCTCTGTCTTGTTGATGGAGATGGTGGGAACTTTTCCCAATACCTAAAAAAAAAAGACATCTTACAATTACTAACAGGCATGTGTGGCACAATTTGCACTTTGAGGGGACAGTCCACCTCCAAATCAAAAATTGGTATTTTCCCTTTTTGTTTGGAGATGTCTGATGTAGAGAACCTCAGCATCTCCCACCAAAACAATGTAGAGAACTGTTCCTTTAGGTAATAAAAAACATTAAAATCATCTTTTAACACAAGATAACAGAAAAATATTTGGTAAGTGACTCTTACATAAGAACATAATATATTGTGTGTCTCTTAAACGTCATCTCACCTGTAACTGAATTGACTTGGAGTTGATGATCTCCACAATCCCAACTACGTTCTCAAACACCAAACCCAGCTTCTTGCAGTTGTCTGGAGAGAGCCAACACATGTAGATTAAAGGAAAACATAACCAGGAATCATGGATTTAATCACAACACAAACATTTGCAGTCTGCTTTCAGGCAGCTCACCTACGATGATGGAGTTAATTTTGCCCTTGACCTGCAGGGTGGAGTTGTTGCAGCTGAAGACGTAGACCACTTGCTTCAGCTCCGTCTCCTCGATCACCAGGTCGTGCGCCTGCTCAAAGTTTTCCTGCAACAACAAGGGTGTGATTGTTGTATCTGTGACACTGGCTGTGGTGGAAAATACCGTATTGATCTCTGAAGAGGGAGTAAACATTTGACGTACCACCCTCCACTTCTTCCCCTCCAGCTCCAGCAGAGGGGGTCTTTTCTGGGCAACTGCTCTCGGTGAGTTCACGTTCCCCGGAGACTTTGTTTTGACCGGTGAGGCTTGCGAACGCAGATTGGGGTTCTTATGGGTCTTCTTTTCATCCGACACATGCTTCAGACCTACACGAGGTGAACATATGTGTGCACATTCACAAACGTAACAATGATTTAAGAGTCTCATCAGCACTCACACAACGGGGAAATATTCAGCTAGCCACAAACTGAACTCTGTAAAAGTATTTTATTTAACCAGCAGAAATCCATGCAGGTTCTGGGTCTTCCATTGAGAAGTCCTACACCTCTATCATTACTAGAAGAATTAAAAAACTTTCTTTTGTACAGTATAACATATTTCTAATGTCATAGATTGTAAAAATAAAATAAAATTGCTAAATGAATTTCTTTAATACTTTCTTTTGCGATTTTAATGAAATGTCACAATTTCAAAAAGGAACAATATCCTAGAGTTGACCACCTGTTTAACTCTAAACATAGCTGCTAACTGCTGCTAATTGTAGCTGCTGTAGATGTCTTTGACATTAATTTAAGACTGTAATTTTTTAATTTTATGTTGGTCATTTCAATTTTCTCATGTTTTTTTAACAAAAATTTGCACATATTGCTTAGATTTATTTACTTTTCCTACATGGTTCATTTAAGGACCATTGGAAATGTGATGGTTATGACTGATGAACAGTTTCTAGCTGTGATAGATGCTGTCATTTTGGCAATTTCTAAAATAAAACATGCCTGTCAAACCCACCTGTGTGTTTTGGGTTTCTGCAAGTTAAAGAAATAATTTAATAATTAAATTTCCATTCATGCAAATAGTGTCTCCCGACAACTCCCGTGGAAAACCCTAAATTTACTCTAGTTTTTTTTTAGGTTTCTTGCATTGAAAAAGTCACAATTTAAGATACTGTATTTAGTCTAATACATTTCCAAATGTGCCTTTAAAATCCAATATATTTGATCATATGTGTGATTCAGTCTCTTCATATTCACAGAAATATCACCAGCTTCCTTGAACCGTCCTCTTCATCGTGTTTCTCATTGACAAATTACAGTAACCATGTCTATATTTCAGTGAAAGTGCATACCATCACCACAATGTATGACTTTATGACTACGTAACAGTTGTGTTCTCTGTTCTCTTCTCATTATTTAAATCAAAGTTCAGGTTCGGTTCAACCCACCTTTAGTGATGTCCATGCCCTGGTTGAGCTGGGCAAACAGTGCTGAGTGCTGGGGCATCGCACCTCCGGCCTGAGGCTGGGAGTCATCGTCAGTGAAGACTGGAGGAGGGCCAGGAGGAGGAGGAGGAGGAGGAGGTGGTTGACAGGGAGCGCTAGGGGGGTCAAAGAGAGAGGGAGGAGCGATGGGGCCCTGGAGGGATGAAGAAAGTCAGATGTTAGATAGCAGCTCTGAGCTGAAATCATGAGAGAAAACCCAGCGGTGCCAGGTGTTCAGTGGAGAGCAGCTGTAGTGACAAGTCTCTCCAGCAGGGGGAGTATTACACAAGAAATATCTTGCAGCTTGGTGCCAATGATTCTTGTCATTTACAGAGGTTGGGGTGTCAAGAGAGTTATGAGGAGTAGAAGTACCTGTAGATGAAATTAAACACTATTCTATATTATTTAATTTCGCTTACAGTCATTTTGAGGCTGTTGCTGTGAAACCATGTTATTTCCCTCTTCCCCTCTCTTCCCTCTGAAGTCTGTTTGACTTCATGGGTCACTTTAGAAACTTTAAGATCTTCGCCAGAATTATAAACAGTGGCTGTGGCTCTGAACAGTGTTTCAACAGTGTTTGACCAAGCGGAGTGAGTTCCTAACCAGGCTAATCAATATCACAGTGAATACCAGCTTTGGCTTAACTGATGAGGAGAAGCAGACACACACGCTGTCTGAAGATTTCGCACAGCTGCCGCACACACACACAAACACACATACACACACACACACACACACACACACACACACACAGACACACTCACACACACACACACACACCAATCTTACTGGCTGAACTGTCACTTTACGCGCTCCTGAGTCCAGCTGAGACTACTTGACCTCTGACACGAGGCACATGTGTTGGGAATATCATTGCCGAACAATGCTGACCTGTTACACTAAATGGCTCAGCGCATACCGCTGGATTAGAACCAGCAGCGTGTGTGTGTGTGTGTGCGAGTTTATGCATGGCTGTAAGACCGTCTGACTGCTTCTTTGTGTTCACGCCTCTTGCTGTGTTCAGTGTGTTTATTACACAAACATGTTTGTATGAAACAGGAAAAAAAAATGTTATTCCTTTCATTAATCATATTTTGGTCAATTTTGTCCACTGTTTGGTTGACAAATAACTGCGAAAACTAAAAATGAGAGACATTTTTTTTTTACTGTTTTCAACCAAAATGAACTGACAACTATGTAAATAATTGATTATTTGAGTAATTTTCAAGCAAGAATTCAGATTTTTTCTCTGGTTCCAGCTTCTCAAATGTGAGGATTTGCTGCTTTTCTCTGTCTTTGGGTTTTGGACTATTTGATGGACCAATACACAATTTGAAGGCTTTACCTTGGTATTTTTGAAGTTGTGATGGCCATTTTCACCATTTTATGATATTTTATAGACCAAACAATATATTTATTAGCTGAGAAATAATCATCAGATTAATAGATAGTGAAAATTGTGATTTGAAGTCCTGCTTTAGACTGTGTTAATTTCTTTTTTGGACGAAAGTCACTACAAATTTCTGATTACTGGAGTGCAAAGACTGTTTAAATATTCAACAACTCAGCAACACAAGTTGTTAAAAAAACAGCATTCAACATTTCAACAACAAATTTCTCTCTTATTTTCAATTTAAGCCATGTCTTAATGCAATCTGAAGCATAGAAACTAGGTTGATTGGTAG
>CAEMYA010002128.1:3725326-3737897 GCA_903131615.1 Diplodus sargus
GGCATGAATGAGTCAGGTCAGATGTGTGTGCGTGTGTGATTGTGAAGGTTTTTTAGGAGAGGGGGTTTTTTGATCGCTGATTCGTGTGTTTGCGGGAATTCAGTGTGCATGTGTGTGCGCACACTGAGGGGTTATAGGTCACGTTGTTGTATATACTGAACCGATGCCCTACCCTTGCTAAGCTACAGTAGTCTTAGTCCTATTAGCGTTAAGGCTGGGAGTTGGTAACACTGGCGAAACCAGCAAGAGCTAACTAGATTTTGAAAGTATCCAACCGAAAAAAAGCTCCCACCCCCTCGCTTCAGGACTGCCATCAGAGCCACTCCTCCAAAACACATGAAAGCGCCCTGCTGGACTACACCGACTAACCCCGTAGCTCTTGCTGGCCATAGGGGTTGATCCATGTGAACAGCTAGTTTGTTACCCTCCACAAGCTCTCCTATATTTTCATTTTTCATCTCCAAAAAGGCTACCCAAACCTGCAAAAGCCTCTCATTGATTAGGTTGTGTGCTTCGAGCTAACAGTGCGGTGTCAGCCGCTGGACGACAGTCTCGCGGTGCAGCGACTCATTGTTTGTTCTTCCCCAGAACTACATAATACCCCCTTAAATTTGGCGGTCCATCTGTATTACCAGATGTACCAGAGCCTTTTTTAAGTCTTTTGAGAAATCTCTTGCCAAGTTGCAAGTTTTCAGTCAAACTTCAAACCAAATAATCACTAAGATCTCAGACCTCTAATTACTTCACTTTTAAACTTGTTAGCAGCCCTTTCACTGCACATGCCTGCTAATTAAACAATGAACAGATTTTAAATGTTTTTACTGTTAAAATACTTAATATGTTTTAAAGAATATGCTAATGTTTTTTGCTTCAAGTCCTCATTTTTGTAACTCTCCAATCTCAAGTCTACAGCTCTAGTAGATAACGATTTAGTGTAGTATATGGCATAGCAGCAGAGCATGTGTTTGTTTAAGTACATATTTGGAAGGGGGACAAGGCTTAATGGGAGTTCACGAAGTTCTTCTTTGTTCAGTTTTCCATGTTTAGTTCAGGGTTTACCCATTTGGCTGAATATCATCTCCTCTTCTCTCACATCTCACCCCACCCCTCTCTTGGGTCTGTCCCTCTCTGCTAAAAAACCCCTCACTCTTTCCTTGTTTGCATTTCTGACAATCACTGAACGCTCTTTTCACCGCCTCTCAACCAATGACCTGACAGATAGGGAGTAATCACTTCCTGGTGAGCTCTGTGGACCCTGTCACACACACACACACACACAACACAAACAGAAGGCCAATGGGATGATATCATATCAGCTCTCTCTCTCCCTCTCTCTCTCTCTCACACACACACACACACACACACACACACACAGACAGCTTTCTCTCCCACCCCCCTTTCTCTATACGTGAATATGTTGGGAATGTGTTGTATTAGCGTTTTCTTAGTCAAAGAGCAGCGTAATCCCTCTGTGAACAGGCCGGCCTGCTGGGGAACACAGGAGGGGAGGACGCAGACTGTCACACAGCACTGAGATACTGTTCATTCCTCTGTCCCGCTGCTGTTTAATGATCCGACGCAATTTGTGACTGGATGTCAGGAGAGCTGCTCCGTGAATCACCTGCTGCTGTTAACAGAGCAGCTCTTGTGCCACTGAGCTGTGAGCGGAAATAAAAACAGCAGCAGCAAATCATGAATACGCTATCAGGTCTCATAATGTGATGATCGCGATTTCTGTTGCTAATAATAAAGCAGTGTCGTTTTAGGGGTCATTTGTACCTTTCATGGGTCAAGAGGAAATGAGGAGAGAGAAAAGTGCGACTGAGAATGAGATGCGACAAAGATCTTTGGGGTCCATGATCTTGGATAAAATTTTCGAAAGGTTCTCTGACTCCAGGTTCATACATTTGAATATTTTCTCCTCCATGACAGTAAATTGGATATCATTGGGTTGTGTACAAAACAAGACGAAATAACTGACTGATTATTTAAGAAAATATTGACCGATTAATCGTAGTCTGTAAATCCTACACAATGGATCTTTAGTTCTCTTAGCTACATTTAAACCACTTACAGGTTTACCTCAGGCCATAACCATGGGATATCCTGATAGTCTTCATATTGCAAGACACCTGACCTGTGCTACTTAAGCCACCAGCATAATAAAGTGTATCACAAGTGACTGTCAGCTGACCGTCAGTCTGTCGTACCTCTGCAGGTTCCTGGTGCGTGGCAGCCATCTTGAGGAAGGTTCTCTGAGTCTGCAGGGCCTTGTTCACCATCTCCGCCTGTCGATCATAAAGAAGGTAGGTTAGGATCATGATACATGGCATATTCTAGTGATGAAAATGTTACTAAACAGGTAGCATGTTACTATACTACCATGTGCTCTCACGCCAATGGAAATCAAGGAAGTGAATCTGTCCATATATGTATAGAACACACGCACATGCACGCATGCACACATACACACACACACACACACACACACACACACACACACACACACACACACACACACATTGGGTTAGTCCTGGCCAGCTGTGTCCTGTGTGTGCCTGAGACCTCCAGTTGCGGGCCAAGGGAACCACCAGGGAGGCTTTGTCCATAAAAGGAGCTCTGCAAACTTTAAGAAAAGTACCTCTGGCTCTCTCTCTGACACACTCACACACTCCCCCTCCTCCTCACCCCGTTCAGTGATGGGACACAGAGATAGAAATATGCTTTCAAGGTAGAGAGGAAGAAATACAAGCATTTTGCTGTCATTTCTCTCTCTCCCTGCTCGCCTGTACTTCTCTGTTTTTGGTGCACTTCTTGTTGTTTTGGATTTCCTCCAAGGACATAGCAGAGCTATTACTGCCAACTAGTTTGTGACGAAACACACTAACAGTCATACTGGGAGCACGGGTCATTACCAAGTAAGAAAAGGTACACCACTAACAGTCTGATTAATGAATGTAAGGCCAAAGTTCAGCCAAACTCCCATCCCTGGCTTTGAAGAGGACAGGAAACTTTTGAGTTACACACACACACACACACACACACACACACACACACACACACACACACACACACACACACACACACACACAGACAAGAACAAACCTCACTTCCTATTAACTATGGACCATAGACCTCCCATACGCACACATCATTTTGTTCTTTAGCTTTCCATATCTTAATGGGATCTAAAGTGAGACAATCCATGTTTGTTTATAAATGTGTCCAGTAAAGGTGGGCACAGAGAGGCTGCACAGAGAGTTTGACTAATTACAAAGAGCTTTTCTACACAATCTACCGCCACACTAAATGCCAGATGGTTTGTTGCACAGAACCATGTGAAATGGCACTTCTTGAAAGTGTTTTGAAAAGAAAAGGCACTGGGTAGGTGATTGGACAAACCATCCATCTATCACCGTCTATCACAGGCTAACTTCAACCTTACAGAGGTCAGTTGGGTTTCCACTGAGAAAAGCCTTCATTGCTTCTTTGCTCCTCTTTCAGTTACATATACTCTCTTAGTTTTGATATATAACAGATGCTAGCAGCATCTACCTCAGCCTCTTCAGGATACATTATTGTTGTTGGATGCTTCTGTGGCTGGCCGTCACACCTAAACCAGTAGTTCCTCCAAGGACGATGATTGTTTCAGCACCTGTGTTCGTTTGGCCACAGGCACATGCCAACTCCAAGACGGGCTTGCAAGTCCAAGCTGCCTCGTAAGGTCACACTCATACCAAAGCATAGAAGATTCTTACAGCAGAATTTCTAGTTAGCAACATGGAGGGCAATCTGGACTGTGAGGGGCATTTAGAGAAGGAAGATCAACCTTTCCCTTTCAAAGACTTGGGAGTGTGAGGATTGATACACTGGTGGTCCTCAGGAAGAGTAAACTGAGCTCTGTGTGTGAAATATTAGGAACGCTGCTTTAAAAGGTGTGTGTGAAAAGGAGCTGTGGGGAGATCTGTCTGTTGCACACATTCACAAGAATGCACAAGCGAGCGTTTGTATGATTTATCATCATCACTCAACATTATTGTGAAATAGTGAGACTGTGAGAATATGTGAGCATGTGCCAAGGGTGTAGGTTTAGTTTCAGAATCAGATGTTCATCAATTAAAGTATAAAAGTGATGTTTCCTGCATTTATTTACTAGTTACTACTCACTCTTTATCTATCAGTAATAGACTACGATGACACTGTGCAAACAACAATTTAAAAGGTCAATAATAAGTCAAGCTCAGTGAATATTGTTGTATTTCAACCTTGAGACAAAGGGCGTTAAAACTGCAAATGAAAGCAGATTAAATAATTGTTTTAGTCTGCCATCTTCCTCTCAGGCCAGCAGTCTTGTATGTGGAATTAAAAGGCTAAACCCAGGGCAAAACATTTTTTTTTTTTTAAAAATCACTCTCTGAGACTCATTAGGCTTATTGTGCAAAGACATAACTGAAGACGACTCAGGACTGGATAAACATTTGGATGAACGCCTCTCTTCTCTCTTTCATCTGGATTCTGACAGCCGAACAGCCAAAGAACAATGTTTAGAGTGAAACTTACATGTTTCTCCACCTCGCCTCCTATAGCTCGGCTTTGGTTCAGGTAGTCTGACACTGGACCTTTCAGTACGACGTCGAAGGCCTCGAAACACTGAGACGAACCTGGAAAAACGGGGACAAATCACGGAGTGATATTTTATGACTGATTGGAATAAAGAGGTTTTTTTCTAGAGCTCTGGGTTATGTATTAACGAAGCACAGACTTGCCTCCATCGATGCCGTTGACACAGCCTCCGTTAGCCATGCCGCTCTGCATGGTGAAGCCCATCTTCTCAAGGCGAGTCACAGCTCGCTCCAGCCGCTCCATTAAACCTTCCATGGTGACAAACCTAGAAACAAGAGCAGGCATGGTTTCTTAGCTTTACCATGACCTTTTCCAATCTTAGGCTGGCAATCACTTTATTATTTCAGAGAGACTGAGATCACGACATGGCTACCATTCATCTTTCTCACCCTGCTGCTCCCTGTTTTCAAAAACCTGGCTCGTGTCATGACAGAGTGAAACTAAATGTAGCCAGTGCAGTGGCATTTATATAAACATAGTCTCTGTTTGAGCTGCCTGGCCCTCTGCCACAGTCACAACCCCATGAACCTATCACACAATTGGATTAAGGGGAGACAGAAAGCGGAGTTGGGCTGAGAGGAAAGTTTAGAGAATTAAGTGCAGTGGGAAAAAAATGAAAGAAATGCTGGGAAAATACCTGATGAAACACAGCAACTTCAGATACAGACAAAAAGAAAACATGTTGCCTGTTTGGGCCTATGGCGACCCAAAGTGAAGAAATCAAATGAAACAAAAACATAATCAATATTTACAGACAAGATGTGAAACCACAAGCTTGTGAAAGAATCCCCAAAACGTTTTTTATTGTAAGTAATTTTTTTACAGAAATAAGTTATCTCAACCCGGTTGCTACATTTTTTTGGCACCATATGCTTCTGCTGAACAAGATCATGCTGAAAGTCAAAGTTTCAACTTTGTCTCTTTTACTGCATTATTGTAATGAATTCTGGTTCACGCAGGTTATTGCAGCCCATCTTTACGGTTTTCATCTTCTTTTTCCATATTTTGGAAACGATGATGTATGTGACTTTGGGAGTCACTGGTGATCAACTTATACGGTCGTTTAGGTGTGGGTGTAACACAAGGTCAATTATAGCGTAGTAACACATGAAACAGAGTTTAAAATGAACTACAACATGTTGTAGTATTAAAACAACAACATGACCCAACATGCTAGGCCTCCAGAGTCAATATGTGGATGATTGAGACTCACTTTTTATCGCCCAGTGTTCACTTTTGTGGGTCTCCCTTTTATATGATGTTTCCTGCGTTTACCTCTACCCTTTTGTTGCCATCAAAAATCAATCGCAATGCACAAAGCGCAAGTTTGCACTGGTTACATGAGGATGCGATGGTCTGGTTGCGTACGAATTCAAACTTCAGGCCTACAGCCCATTAGTTTTTGGATCAGAGAGACTGTATCAGATCACCTGGTCTGACGCTGATGAGGAAAGAGTGACCTCGCTGACCCCGGATATTCCCCCGATGACATTTCCACTTGTTGGCACAAACAACCCAGGTCATTCAGGAATGAGACACTTTGGTCAAGATGTGAAAATAAAAATGTTCTGCCACCGTTATTATACAACATAGATCACTGCAGACAGTATTGACAAGGTAGGCTCATTACTAGCAGGTAAACAAACCTCCAGCTGTCATCGAATGCCACAGAAAAACAATGGAGATGGCTGTACAGAACGTATCGTGTCTCTTTAACACTGACCAGCCATATGCATCACCATGAGGCAATGCAGGCCTGTATCCAATATTTATTAGTCAACAGTGGAATTCAATCCCACTGCATGTTTGCGCAGAGTCCTGCGAGGTAACACGCACTTTCTAATCTGACACCTGCTACCTTCACGCCCAGCACGCTGTGAGTTATAGCCCGTTATATTTGATTTACAAATGATCTATAAAAGACACAATGGGGCTCCGCACTAATATGACAGCTATGTTGGCTGGATTGTGTTCCCTGTCTGTAATCTAAGTAAATTATGTCTAGTAATTATGTGCGGTGAGCAGCAAACCCGTCCTGAAGGGCGCCATCGAGTCATCTCTCTGGAGAAAAGCTCTCAGCGGTGCCAGATGCCTGTCGCAGCACTCAGCTGCTATTTCTGCTCTCTGGGTCAAAACAACTCTTGGGCAAGACCTGAATCCTGGAGAGCTCAATGTAGGTGGATCGTGTGCAGCAAAGTCTCATAGAAAGCAACGCAGTCGATGTATAGGCCCTGCTTTCAAGATTTATAGTTATTTTTATGTTCACCACGGAGGTTATGCTTTTACCTGTGTACTTTTGTTGGTTGGTTGCTTTTTTTCAGCAGGATTACACAGAAACTACTAAACATTTCTATAAAATGTAGTTTTGAGGATGGATTTCAGTCTAGAGTAGACAACATTAACATTCGGATAAAGACACTTTTCTCACTTTCATTATCATGGCAATATAAGGAGCTTTTTTCGCATTTTCGTTAATCTGGTATTTCTGGTGGCTACTATCTATGAGTGCAATTTGATGTGGGCAAAGGGGACTTTGTGGCCTTGACAGACGTACGCATTCTACTACGTGCCATTCTAGTTTTTTATTTTTGCGGTGTACCAAATCATTTTGCCTGCCCCGATATGAAGCATAAACCAGACATTTCCTGGCGACAAAACCAAAAGAAAAACATAACAAAAACGACATGAATTCATATTGAATTAATCGCTCTATAAATAGCTGAATATGTCATTAAATGCACCAAAAATAATGGCAATGTTGAACTTTATGTTCAATAAATCATCTGCTAATGTTTTAAAGAGCAGTTATAAGCTTTTGGGTTGCCAGGTTGTGGAAAGTCCTTCTCAGCTGGTGTTCTTCTGGAGCACAACACCTGTCTTTTTTTTAACAGCGTCTGAACCAAAATAAATCTTATAAACCGCACAATAACATCTTAAAACTTGAACGTTATAAGAATCCTTTCTCAACAACTTATCATCATATACACTAAAAGCAGATCACTTATCTGCTGTTGGTCAATTACAAAGTGAGAAATCTTTGACCCTTCATTAAATTACTAACATAACAGGAGACTAGATGACTTTAGTTCTTATGGGTGCCTTATAGCTGATCTGTAAAGCACCAGTAAGTATTTGTTCGTCATCAACTAAGCTCTAAGTTACAACTTATGAATCCTGTATTGATTGTACTGTTGGCCTGATCGATTGTTAATTCTAAAGCACAAGCTGGTGGCGTTTGATGGTTCCGACTTCAGAAATGTGAGGATTTGCTACTTTTCCTTGTTTTACATTACTGTAAACTGAATATCCTTAAGGTTTCAAGCCTGACCACAGACAGCATCATCAATGGGTTTGGTTGGAGATGCCCTGTAAGCACATCGAACAGTGATGTCAGAGGGTCCTGGAGTACACCTGTACATCACTGCAGCAAGGTGGGAAGTTAAGCCACTGTTGGTGAAAACACAATTCTTAGTCAAATTACTCTTTAAAGACGTCATCCTTGGAGAAATCATGATGTTATGGGGGGCATTTTATGCTGTTTTATAGACAAAATGATTGATTCATTGAGACAATCACTGACATAATCAATGTATACAGTGCTATGCTTGCAGCTTTTAATTCTATACATAAATAGAGCACAAAGAATCAGCAACTGCTTTTGCTCACGTCCCAAAACACTTAATCACTGTCTCGCTTGATAATAACCTTTAACTCTGTTTTAAAACCCATGAGACAGAAACAGCCAGCGTCTGCTGTGATTGTATTGTCAACCAGCCAAATTCTCCATGGCAATGCAAAGACCCCGGCCAATGATGCTCTTTCAGCTTTTCATATACATCACGGAAACTGAAGCGGAACAGCCAGACTGACCAGCAGTGGCACAAAGACGTAAAAACAGACAAACAACAAAACGCAGTTGTATCAAGCAGACTCTCTCTGGATGTTAGCTCCCAGTAGATGAACAGATTCCCCCCCTCTGTTCCCTGCAGACAGGTGGGCAACTGTCAGACACATAAAGACCCAACCAACAGCTGAGAAAGCACACATGCTCCTGCTGTGGAAAGATATTACTGACTTCACCCTGACCTGCATGTGTCTCCTGAACCCTCTGGCCTGGTATCTGATCTTTGGGGCTATATCGGGCCACAGTCTGCTGTTTGCTGCTATGGGCCCACTGTAAGATATCCTAAAGTCTTAATGAGCTGTACTGTACATCATGAAGAAAGACAGTCTTTATAACTTACGTAAATAAATGTTTTACTTGTAAAGTGTTTACACTGTATATGAACTGGATGTTTTCAACTACATAAATAGGCTTCACAGTCTACTGAATATATCGAGGTTAAGAGTGAATTACAAAAAAAACAAAAACTATGACATCAATGAAATATTGGCCCAAAGTGGTTGAATAAGACATTAGGCTAGCAACAGCTGTGATGTGTTTATCCAGCAATCATTTTCATTGTGAACCCATCAGTTGTTTGGTCTATAAAATGTTGTATAAAATAAAAATGTCAATCAGTGTCTTCCAAAGATGGCGTCCTCAAATGTCTTGTTTTATCCACAACCCAAAAATATTCAGTTTACTGTCACAGAGGAAGAGAGAAACCAGAAAATATTCACATTTAAGAAGCTGGAACAAGAGAATTGTGACTGTTTGTTCTTTAAATACTACTCAAACCAATCATGATATAATATTTGAAGACTAATAGATTAAGTTATGCAGATGTAGTGTTTATAGTGATGATAGTAGCCTGTGATCAAAGCGTCCAGTCAGTAGCTGGAACTTTCCATCATGTCTTCATCTTCATCAGTGGATGTACTGATTTTTATTTCACTGTGTTTTTTTCCTCAGCACTAAAGCACTTCCTGTCCATGTCGGCTTAAAGATGTTAAAAAGTGAAAGTTTGGTTTAAAGGAACAGTTCACCTGAAAAATAACAACAACAAATAGTCGTTATCTACTCAGCCCAATGCCAATGGAAAGTCAGGTGAAGTAGTCCACAAAACATTTCAGGAGCGTCACAGCTAAACAGCGGTGCAGCATTCTCCTTAAAAACTGAAGAAGATGGGGACTTGATTTGAAGAGACACTCGTTTTAAGCTGACAATTTCACTGCAGCCGCTGAGCTAAAAGCGTCAGCACACACCCCGTCTGAAATGGTTGCATGAGCTTCACAGTGCGCCAAGGGTGTGAATACTGACATTTCAAATAATTTTGGGATCTTCTGGAGACTTGGGTTACACTGGACAAGCTGTCTGGAGCCATTTAATGTTTCTGTGTCTGATCCACTTCCGTTGTTAAGGAGAATGTTGCGGCGCTGTGAAGCTCCAGAAATGTTTTGTGGCGCACAAAATTTAACCTGACTTCACCTGAGATAATGACTGAATTGTAATTTTTGGGTGAACTTATCCTTTAAATACGGTTTAACTCATTTTTTAAGCCAACATGGGGGACATTTAAAGTATATGCAAGCTCCAAAAGCTACTAATTGGAACTTCAGGTGGGATTGTTTTGTCCACTTTAGCTCTATTTTTTTCAAAATCTACAGGTTTTGCACTACATATACATTAACAGGCTGTTTACACTCATCCTGGCTGATCCCAGGTGCCCATCACTCACTCCACCCAAAGGTGATCACGCTCCATCATGATAAAAGCATGACATGGCAGTGGCGCTGCTGACAGATCTGATGAGTCACGGTCTGCGCCACAATATCACCGTCGCTCCCAAAAGACAACGGAGAAACTGTCAAAATCCGAACAGCGTTGCTCTTACATTGCGCCACATCAAATGCCAAGTGTAGTAAAGAAGCATGGCGCACAGGAAGCAGGTGAAAGATGACTGTGTTTGGACATGTCTGCGCGCGGACGCCCCCCCTGCTGCAGGACACCATCGTCTCCGCCCCGCGCCGGACATTAAACTAAACTTGACATTCATTCAAGAAAGTAAAGGAACATCTTACCTCTCTCCTCCGGTCCGCGGTGTATTTTTCTGTTTTGCTGGGATTGTCAATATTACCCGTGGACGGTCGTGTGTGTGTGTGTACGCGCGCGCTGCTGCCCGCGGTCCCCTCCTGCCTCCCCGCCCCGTCACTCAGCTGCGCACAGGACCGACACTCTTCCGGGATGTCCTAATTAAGAAACAACGGTGAACCTCAGAGAGCCGCGCAGGCTGCAGGACCAGGACCGTGACTCAGCGCCGCAGTCTCTCCTCTGGGACGGACGGGGGCTGCTTTGCTCGCAGGCAACATGGCAGCCTCAGACAGCCCTGCTAAAAATAAAACGAGAGTTTGACGCTGTGTCGGTGTCAGCGCGGTCGCTGCTGAGGAAACAGACCTGAAGCATCATTCTCATCATCCAAGGATGTGAACTGCTGCCATGGTTTGACCCCCAACCTGGAATTCCCCCCTATTCAAACCCCCCATACACACATGACAGCTGCCATATTATATCAAATGTAAAGTAGGATTTTGCACCCTGGATGCTCAACAGGTGCAACCAACTAACTTTAAAGGGGCGCTCCACCAATTTGGAATTGCACTTTCATAAGGTTCCGGGATTCACCAAAGACAGATTTTTAAAAGTTTGGTTGAAATTGGTCCTGCAGAGGTCAAGATATTTCGATTTTAAGTTCCAACTCTGAGCTCAACCCCCCCATAAATGCTGAATCCCATAAGTGTCATCTACACAGGGGATGCTGGGAACATGTCCACTGTTTTAAAGTCTTATTTGTAAAAAAAAAAAGAAAAAAAAAGATCTGAAATGTTCCGCCAACAAATGAGAAAGCTTTGCTCTCCACCAGCATCTGCTGAAAGTGGCTGCTGCAGATTCCGTGCAAATTATGACCAACTTTTCAAACCTGGATCTGAAATATACAATACACATGATAAAAGTAACAGCAAAACAACTGTAAAGGAAATGTGACATTGTGTATTAGATAATAGATATGATCAGCTAGCTAGAGTGCATTAAGGTTTGCAAACATATTAAGATCAAGAGTATTGTGAAGGGTGAGAACGTAAGGGCTCAGATGCAAAAACATTACACAATATTAACTTATGAGATTCATGGCAGAGATTGGTGGTCCACCACTTTTCAACAGAAATTGACGCCCCTGCTCAATCTTACCCATAAGGCAGTTTGATGGCATTTCTTGTTATGCTGCATTCACATAATATCATCGCAGTAGGAAAAGAGTGATATCCTGATGTGTTCATGCATTATTTTTTTTAACAGTTATAGCCACTGTGTGGTTCCACACCAGATCATTTTGTGAATTAAGTCCATATGTACAACAGATGACTGAGGAGTGGAAACTAGGTTGCAGTCTATGGTGTGGCACCAGAGCAAATGTTGTGTAGTGCGGTGGTACTGGCTTGTTAACAAATACAAACATATACAAACCAACAAACAAACAAACCGTTTATTTTAAATTAGCTCAATTGATGCTACTAGCGTTTATAGCTGACTTTTGTTGGTATGCGATTACCATTAATGGGAGACTTTACAGCCATGTTGCCTGCTGTGTAGTGACAGAAATGCCCCTTTTAATCACTTCATTAATAAGTGTTTTTTTAAATTCATCAATTCTGCATAATGAATGGATTTTGGCCAAATGACTTAACGCTCATGGGACTTTTCACAACCTGGCAACCCTAAAGTTATTATTAACTTATTAGTTAATTTATGAATGACTTGTAACCTGTAAAGCTTTAGCTGATTATTTATTATATGTTAACAAATCCATTTGTTATGGCTTATAAATCCTTTATAGATAGTTCCTTAATAGAAAGTTAGCACCCAACGTTAGAAAGCACCTCTAGAATCATAGAAAACATTACAGAGAATAAAGGGTGCCCCTTCAAAGTCTGATCAGACCTCTTTCATAGTTCCACATCAGTTTGAATAAAGTCACTGCTTTATTTTTACTATACCATGAGGTCAGGT
>CAEMYA010002128.1:3739655-3759514 GCA_903131615.1 Diplodus sargus
GCAACCTGAGTTGAATATCAGTCGTCACAAAAAGAAATGCCACCACGCCTTTTAAATATAGAACATTTTATTCCAATTTTTGAGTAAATGGTGATGAAATTCTGAAGTAAAGGTTTTAATATCAACAGGACCTTTGCATTTAAATAATAACACTTTACATGCCTTCATCCAGTGACAATGGAAAAGCTTCCTTAAAAAGTTTTTTTGTCATTTATTTTTCATATTTCCCTTGTAAGAAATAGTTCAAGTATAAAAATTCCCAACAGTGTAAAATAGCCCATCTGATGAATATTAAGCAAAAGAAGCACAGCTACTGAAACCTCGACAACGACTATACATTCTAGTGGAGAAAGCAGCATTTTCGCTTGTTTTTTGTGAAAATTATTATTATTTTTTTCCTCTCATCTAAACACAGAAGAGGCAGAGTACGATATGCATGCAAACAGGCCTGCATTTAAATAAAGTTTCTTCCCTACAAAAGGCATAAAGGCATTAAGCTAATATGTAATGTCTTGTCTTAAAGAATCAAAAACAATAAAAAATAAAAGTACAGTGCACATAACAGTCTCTTAAATAACTCCTACATCAACATTTTTGGTTGAGTATGTTAATAATAATAATTATAATAATATTATTACTAAAACTAATCAATAACTTATATATGCCTTGAGATGAGTACATGATATTAATACAGTACCGCCGCTAAGTCTCTACTCTCAGAGCGTCAACATAGTCAACCCTCAAAAATAAATATCTTAAATAGTATTTCTCTCTTTTTTTCAGTTTTTTTTTCTTCTCTCTTAAATAGCAGTAAAAATGTAAGGCACACAGACCAACATAACGTCAAAGAGTCAGACCCCCGTCCTCTCCACCCCACCTGGTGTTCTTGACAGACATGAGGCAGGCCAGTTGTTGGGGTGGCTTTGGTGAAAGTGTGTGTGTGTGTGTGTGTGTGTGTGGGTGTGTGTGTTTGCGAGTGTGTACCTGACACCAGACTACAGCAGCACAGAGGTGGAAGTGCTGACAGCTGCAGGGCTGAATGACTGGGGGGGCTCTGCTGTGGGGCTCTGTGTCGGGTAGAGGGGTGTGAAGTTGGTTCCCAAATGGGCCCGGCCGGGGATTAAAATGTGACAGCTCAACAAACGAGCACAAGTGATGCGTTCTTTCCAGAGTGATCTGTCTGTGTGGCGCTGGAGCGGCTCTGTCCACCCCCACCAGCAGCTGCTCTCTCCCTCTTTCTTTCTTTCTGTCTTTCTTTCTGTCTTTCTTTCGTTCTCTTTTTCTTTCTCTCCATCCCAGAGCCACAGAGAAACACAACTGTGCTGCCTTTGTGTTTGACTGCTATGTGTGCAACTCTGGA
Organism: Diplodus sargus; assembly: GCA_903131615.1. Classification (NCBI taxonomy): domain Eukaryota; kingdom Metazoa; phylum Chordata; class Actinopteri; order Spariformes; family Sparidae; genus Diplodus; species Diplodus sargus. The sequence continues at coordinate 3,741,016 of CAEMYA010002128.1, forward strand.
TGCATGTGTACGGTGTGCGTGTGTGAGTGAAACATGTGGAAAAGCAACTGATTTAGTGATTCTCATTGTCTGAAGCCACGTTCAACCTCTCTCCTTTTGTCAGTGCGTTTGTTTTGTTTGCCAAGTCCCTCTTTAGTCCAAGAATCAAGTCAGAGTTGATGACATTTTCAGTTTTTTGTTTCTTTTCTTTGCTGTTTTGTCTCCTGGTGATTTGTTCGCTTTGCATAGATCAAGAGGTCGAGACACAGAGTAAAAAAAAAGGGACATTCAGCATCAGGAAGATAAAAAGGTAGTTCTTCAAATATGTGTGACACGACGAGTTACGACTCTTCGACTTCCTGACAGTGGTCACATAATAATAGCCAACACGTTGGAAACGGTTCCATTTCCCTGATTATCAGAAAATATTAACTCCAAAAAATGCACTTGAAAAGACAAAAAAGAACAAGATGAGCCCCCAATGTGTAACGATAACAATAATAAATATAAATGTTATGAGGGCATCAAATCACTGAAAAACACTTGTGAAAAAACCACAAGTGAAAAAAAAAGAGAACAGTTTCCTAAACTAACGTTAAAGACAGCAATAGGACTTAAAGGCTTAGTTTAACACCTATACCAACCACAGGGATTAGTTCCTGCATTTCTTCTCTAGAAATAAGTACTCTACTACAATGATAATAGTAATGATAATAATAATTATAGTAATAACAACAACAATAATAATCGTAAATCACTTTCCATTATTTGTTCTGCGACTTTTTTTCATTTTTCTCGTTTTTTGGTTGAAGCACAGCAAGTTGGAAAGTTACTGTAAAAAGTTTCCACCTCACCATCATCATCACTACCACCACCATCACCACCACCATCATCATCATCACCTTTTAAAGCAACTCTGCCTCTGAGTCGCTGACACGTCCACCCTTAAGGCCACTCCCTCTTCCGTTTCCTACGCTGCTCCCTCTCGTGACCAATCAGCTGTGGCCGGGGGCGGCCCTCCTCGCTCTGCATGTCCAGTGGTTGCAGTGGCTGCTATTGCATGCGGTCAGCTTGCAGCTGCTGAGGCTGGTACTGACCGAAGGCTGCGGCTGCGGCGGCAGCTGAGCCCGGGGCAGCGGTGGCTAAAGGCTGCTGGACTGCATAGCCATAGCCGGCAGTCGCCACATAGCCTGCGGCGGCAGGGGATGCGGCGTAGGGATATTGCTCGTATGCAGCGGCGGCGGCAGCGCTGGCTGCGGCTGCAGAATACTGCGCGTAGGCAGCTCCGGTGTAGTCGATGTAGGGGGAGGAAGCAGTGGCAGGTGCAGTAGCTGCAGGCTGCACATGAGGGATGACCACACTAGGCTGTACGAAGGCCTGAGGGTACACGTAGTGCGCCGGGATGCTGCGAAACAAACACACATGCGACAGGTTAGTTCGATTCACCCAGTCTGGGAGTGACAGCACCCACCCTAAAACCCAAACTCCATCACACTGCGGCCAAGCGCCCTCCCACCACCCAGCCCCAGTCCAATCCACCAGTCAAGAACACCAAGGAAACGCCTGCTAGTAGGGATTAGAACAATATAGGGTTGCCAAAATAGAAATCTCGCTGTGAAAGGAAGATTGGAAGGTGAGGAAAGCTTTTAAACTCAAATCTACTGAGAAAAAAAAATCATATTTAGAGGAAGTGATGATTTCATGTTCTTGATGGGATGCAACGTGAGAACACGGGTTTCGTATTTTCTGTTTTGGTCAGTTTTGAGTTTGTGTTTGTGGAGACAGAACTTCAGAGAAGCAGAGGGAGGCGAGATGAAAAGAAAGAGACGGGAATCTGTAACCTGCAGCTCGCTTGACCGTCACATGTGGATTTGGCCCTGGTGCCGTCCCCTTGCCTGCTGCAGGGGAGGAGAGGGAGGGGAGGCTTACAGTGCCGGGGGCGGGGGGGTGAGGACAGAGGAGATGAGCCCAGGGAAGCATTGTGAAAATGTCACTGCCACTTTGACAGCTGGACAGTTTTCAAAAAGGGACGCTGCTGGCCATTTCCCCCTCTGTGTCGGGACAAAGAGCCGGGGAGGCAGAGGGGGGAGCCGGGACTAGGCTCCGCACCCAGAGGGATGTTTCGATTAAATAAACAATTATGAACAATGAGCACATTCTGCCCTCCATGACATAGCCTTATCCCGCCCCCCAGACTCTATAAGGACTGGAAACTCAGTCGGAAAGCAAGCATGAGGGGAGCTTTTGAAATTTACTCTACTGGATCAGAGAAGTGTCAACTTTTGGCTGTAGGTGGAAGCAAGAAGAAAAAAAACTTTGTGCGTTTGAGTTTTTTATATCCTGAAAAGACAACCTCCCCCCACTTTTGAGATAAAAGAAGAGTCAAATTAAATTTCACTTTAATCCAAATGGTATGAGAAGCATCAGACTCAACAGTTCTCCAACAACAGCTGACTGTAGGTGAGTTTGAACGAAGGTGGCTCAAAAATCTGTCGAGAGAAAATCAAGGAAACCAAATATAATCAGCCGAGCATAAATGACCATCAGGTGGTGTTTTTAAAAAAAAAAAACGTTTATAGTCTGGATCGGGAGAGAAGATAGGAGCTGCAGAAAATGTTACAGGTCGAAAGCCAGGATCTATCGTGGCAACCCTATTGTCAGCACTCCATTATCCAATCCAACCCACATCTCAACCGAAAACAGTGCGCCAGGAGAAAAACAGGAAAATCAAAACAAGAGCAAGGCGTCAGAGAGGAAGAAATATGTAAAAATAGTCCACCTCGACCAGACGGGTTACAGAAACGACAACAAGGGCACAGCACAATCACTCGACTAAAGACACAAAAGGAAAGAAAAGAGAAGGTGTAAACTGAGTAAATGTAGAGGTTGGGTTTGGCTTCGGTAACACTGAGACATAATGTACACAGGTTAGAGCAATTTATGAAGGCCATTTACTCTCCCTAGAAACATCGTCATGTGACGCTAAAAGTCCCTCAGCGCTAATGAGACTCAGCAGGGTGAGGCATGTTTCCAGGATGTTTTCCGCGGACGCCATCTTTAAAACCTGCCGAATAAAAAACTCCCTCAAAAAACCAGGGGAGAGACATTTCCTGTCTGTTATCAGAACTCAAAAGTGAAATCACTGAATAATTCACGACCAGCAGGAAAGGGAGGGAAACTCCACTGACTGGCCATTATCCAATATGTAATAAAAGACTAATATTAGCCTGATTGGTCCAACGCCAATACAACTGCAGCTGCACCTAACATGGTGGCACATTTTCTGGGTTTTCCCTCACAAATATAACGCAGGTATAACAGTGTCTCTGGATTTATTTAGACTTTACGGTACTGATTTAAAGGGTAAGTTCACCAATAATCACACATTTAAGTGTTTCCAGGTCTTGGGGAGCACTACTGCAAATGTGCATGTAATGTAAACGTACCAAATATATTTATATCACCTCTTTCATTCCAGGCTTTCTTTTCCCGTTTTCAAAATCTGGTGCCAACATTACCCACAATGCAATTCAGCCACTGAGCGACATCACTGGAGGCAATTTATCAGATTACGTGCGGCTTCCTCTGGAGCCACAAAAGGCTTCATACTACTACTACTACTTTCACACATACACTTTCACACATTAGTACTCCTCAAGACCTGTAAACACACTTTAATGTGAAAATGGTACATAAGTTACCTTTTAAACATACATGCCGTTGAGGTTTTCTTAAGCCAGTCGGATCTTTGACTGAAAAACTTGAGTATTCATAAAGAAATTAGGCCTTAAAGGGGATTTCTACATTTCTACATCAGATTCTGTTTATAGAGTGTGGGGAGTGCGACTGCAAATGCAAAAATGTTGTAAACCCTCCAGAGGGAGCTGCCAAAAGTCTGTTGGGTCCGAAGACTATAAGTTTTGAAAATGAAAAGACTCTTGGATTTAGAAAGTAAAGTTGCTTCTCATCTCTGCTTGAGGCTTAGCGGCTCGAGGCAACAGTATATTAGCCGCTGATAGCATTAGGCACCTTCGAAAAGTTGGCCATCGAGTTGCATTTTGGGAACTGTAGGCCCAAGGTTTTTAAGGGAGAAGAACATGTGGGATAAAAAATGATATCTACTTCTGCTGCATCAAATCTGATGTATGTTTTTTATCTGTCCACTGTGAGTCAGACACTGTCGACGGCGGTGCAACAGAGCTGCTTGAGAACCATTTTACGGTCTTTCAATCAGTCTGAAGTGGTCGTTACTCCGCATGAGTGACATTCAAGTAGTATCTGATTCTTGGTTGCGCCATTTTTAACAGCGGCTACTGTACATGATTGAATGCTGAGGCTGCAGCTCAGACAGTAACTATTTTTTGACCGTCTAGCATTTTCTTCCTCCAGTGGTATGTCACCGTCTCCTCTGCTCTTGAAATCTAACTCCTCACTCTGTGCTTTTCTGGGTGTTACTTTGCTGTCTCCGATTCCCCAACGACGCTGTATATATGTGATGGTCGGGCAGACAAACCCTCACACACACACACACACACACACACACACACACACACACACACACACTACACAAATGCACACGCAGACACGCACATGGCAGAAGCAGAGGTTTCAGCCATGGGAAGCAAGGCCAGCTGACCCAATTTAAATGGCCTCCTATTAAAAAATAGAAAAACTCTTTTCCCTGGAGGTCATCATAGAATAAGAAAATCAAACAAACAACATTAAGTGCGTATTTTGTGAAGCCATGCTGGTACCTATAGTGTCTTTGCTGGAATGCCGCACTCATGCAATCCAGCGGTCATTAAAGTTCACAGCTAAATAAAGGTTCCCTGCCATCGCGCATACCGCCTGCTGAGGGAGAGCAAACGTACACTGAGGTGAGAGGGTCTGATGTGTTTGTGCGGCACGAAAGTGTGAGGGGTTGTTGGCAGCACACAAAAGAGTTTCTCATGAGACGTCTGTTGTTGCGACTATCACGATCATTATTTCATTACTTATTTTACGTTATGTTTGTGTTATTATGAGCAAAACACAGATGGATCAGGTGTGAAGTTTTATCTGAAGTCTAGCGAGACTTGAGTCGTAATGCACATGTCGAGAGCTGCTTGGATCAGGTTTGTTTGTGTATAAGAGTTAATTTTTTTTATTAATGACACAATTAACAACCAAGTAAAAAAATAATTAAATCTGGAATTAAGATATCAAAGGAGCTTTATGACCATAATTTGTTTGCTGGCTTCTTCTCCTTCTGGGGCGAGATTTATAATATTTATGGTACCAGTGCTGTTTGACTTAAATAATTTTACCTGATGGAGAAAATTTTATTACTAAAATGAGTATATGTGACCAGAAGCTGTGGTTCCTACCTTTAGCAGTTTTTTGTTCCCTTTTTCTTTCTTTCTTTTTTTTTTGTTAAAGGCACTTTTTGGGGTAATTTTTCTGTTTCCAAATCAAACTAACTTCACCTCAAAAAAGAAATCCAGAAAACCGAGGACTTCAAACTTACCAATTAAAGTAGACTAATGGTATTAAGTTGTTAAAACGTTTAAGCTCGTACAACTTAAATTGAATATTCCACTTGACTTCGTAATTCTGAGGTAATTGGTTTACTGACTTGTGAACTTTCAAAATCCCACGTTCCTTCCATTGACTGACTCCCATTGCAACGCATCACTCTGCCCTGATGTATCAGTATTATGAAAACTAATTAACAAGTAGGGATCAGACACCACACAGACATTTTTTTACCTCACAGAAAATGTAACAGTTAAAACATTTTTGTAATCTAACTTAACTGTATTTCATTTAAAATGATGTCAGTGAGAAAATGTCTGGCGGGCCAATTTGAATCTACTGGCGGACAGACTTTGGCTCATGGGCTCCACTTTCGGCAGCCCTCGTATTTAGGCTGCTATTTACTGATACGGAGGCAAGTTTGTGATTTATGATTTTGGGCATGCGTTGGAGTTTCTATCACAAAACAACGTTCACTTTAAAACTTGAATCAAGCAAACTAAGTTGTTTTTTTACTGGTCAGTCTGGACTGTCACACTGATTAACGCTCAAACTTGTGTTGTACTCGGTTAAACATTAACTAACTGCCCATTTTCTCTGCAGCATTCATGTTCAAATTGTGAAAGACAAACTGACCGATGATAAAGACGTATGGATGCGGACGTGGAGAGGCTTTTCGTGTATGTGGCCCTTTAAACACCCACTCTGACCCTGTTTAAATGGCCCCTGCTCTTTGCTTAGATGACAGAGACACTCCCGCACCATCACCAGACCCCCCAACACACACACACACACACACACACATTCACACACACAGACACACACACACACACACACACACACACACTGAGCTTCATGCGACTGCAGTGTCAGCATTCGGGGCTTTGTGTGGCACAATGGGCGCGCTTGTTTTCCTTAACACCACGAGCCCATGTGACGAAAGCTCGCTCGCTCCAAGAGAATGAGAGAGAGAGAGAGAGAGAGAGAAAGAGAGAGAGAGAGAGAGAGAGAGAGAGAGAGAGAGAGAGAGAGAGATCCAGACATTTGTTTGTGTCACACTGGAGACTTTGGTGAGCTGAGCTGAAAATGAGCGTGCATGTGAACGGACAAAGCGCACATACAAACACAATGAGAGCACACACTCATATGTACCAACACAACCAGACGTGCGCGCTCACGAACACACATATTTTCATAACCGATAGGCTTGCCATTCATTCATAATACGTACACATACACATTTCTGATTGGTAAATGGCTCTACGTGACCACAAGTCTCGCATGTGTGGTGCAGAGAAGAGCAAAGACAAAGAGAGAGAGAGACCGAAAGAAAGACAGGAGAGAGAGAGAGAGAGACACACTTTCATAGTGAATTTGTTGCTGCTATGTTGTGTTAAGTGAGGAAACTGCTAGTAACACCAGGAAGATGCTATAAGCACACACAAGCAGTGATGGGTTGTGTTATTTCGAGGTAATAATGTGAGGAATGGGAGTAAAAAAAAACAAATAAAACCACACAGAAAATCCACCACTCACTCCAACAAGACATCCAAAAAAACACATGAAACAGCACATCCTGTTAAAAATAAATAAATAGGTCAACCACAAGCTAAAAGCAATTAAAAAAAATTAAATCAAAACAAAAAAAACTTTGCTCATCGTCGGCAAAGTTGACACGCTTCCACAAAAAAAAGGAAACACCCCAAAAAATCAATCCAGCTTTTTTTTTTTGGTCATTGAAGTAAGACAGCACACGGTTTAGCTAACAACACCACTTCATAACCGCACACAAAGCTCTAAGTTCTATTCAAATAAAAAAAATGAAATAAAACAAGAGGTCAAAACCCACGTACATGCATCTATAATCACCATTTCTGAGAGCTTGTTTTTGTGTGTTTGAGTCTACAGGTAATTCCTTTTCTCTGATCTGTGATTACGTTCGCAGAACTATTCCACAAACCGTCACAGTTAGCTTAACCGAGAGCGAGCCTGTCGGACCAGAGAAAGATAGATAACATTGAGTCAGGCTGGAGGTTTCCATCATTGTCCACTCAGCACAAACACACACACAAACACACTCACAGAAGTATGTATGTATACACACTCACACACATTTTTACAACCTAGTTTGACTGGCTGTTGGGCGGACAGTGATGAAGGGCAAAGCTAAGACTTAACGTCCACCTCTGATTATCAGACATCAATTATGTTTTGGGGAGAAAAAAGGCAAAAATCAGTCTCACAGTATGAATTCTCACACATTGAACTGTGAAGAGATCAAATTCAAACATAAATACTTTAGTCTCTACGTCACAAATTTCCTCTAAAACACATGTGGTACTTACCCATAAGGCCTCTGGATGAACGCAGGATGAATCTGGGGAACACCAAAGGTAAAGCCTGCAAAGCAAGTGGAATCGGTTGTTTAAAAAGTCCAAATATAGCGTCTCAATAACATCGGCAGAGTGTTCACGACCTGTTAGCCTCCTGACATGTTCTTACATCAGCTCGTAAAACAAGAAGAACCCTGAGGTGAAAATCAGGAAGGATTGGCTTGAATTTCTTGTTTGCTGCTTTGCCAAAAAAAAAAACCTTAACTAAACATTCCCAAAACAAACACTGTGGGAACAAAGACAGTTGCCACTGGCTATTCAAACGTCTGCTTTATTCATGGTGTGGATTCTCTTTAAGCAACCATGTCTTCTCACGTCTGACTCCCAACTTTTGATGACAAGAAAAACAGGGAAAGTAAAGCAGAAAAAGTGTATTCTGCCATGTAATTTTGTGTTGCGGCGATCCGTTCCTTTACCTGGCTGCATCACCCGAGGCTTGGCCCCCAGGTAGGCCAGGTTGACGTTGGCCTTCCTGCCGTCGATGATTGGGTTGGGGTCCTTGCAGGCTCGGTCTGCGGCCGAGCGGTCCGCCATCGTCACCTGACAGCAGAGGGAGAGACACGCAGAGGATGAGGAACATGTGGCACTTGAAAGGGTTTTTATGTAAGAGAGGTTCCTGCAGACAAACAGGTTAAAATCACCATATATTGACGGAGAAAACAAGATTTCGGACGGTAGCGGTGTGGGTGTAGGAGGTGTGTCAGCATGTTAATTCTCTTTCTGTGTGTCTCTGCTCATGGGGCCTTCATTTACAGAGAGCTTTTGGGTGCACACACACACACATCCGTGGCCCTCATGGCTCCGTTATCTCTTCCACCACACCAACCACTCTCCCCAGCCTTTATTTCTCTTTTCTACCTTCTTATTCTCCAGAGCTTTTCCTCGCCAAATTAGCAAAAAGAGAGTTTTGAAAGGAAAATAAAGACAAAGGAGATGATGTGACACCGCTTCGACAATAATCCCTGCACTGTCTCCTTCACATTCTTTTTATTCTTTTAACTTTTATTCCTTTTACTTTTTACCTTTACTGTGTATTTATGTAAGTGATCTGTTCTTTTTTATGTGGGTGAAATATGTGTGTATGTGTGTCTATGTATAAGCTACTGGATGTTCAAAATTTCCCTCGGGATAAATAAAGTATCTATCTATCTATCTGTCTATCTATCTACTTATCTATCTACTTATTTATCTATCTAAAGAGGGGACTGAAGCCAAAGTTGGAGTTGAATCTCAGTGTAAATTGTCAGAAATGTTACTTCTCACTCATGATTTAATCGTCTCCAGAGAGGCAAAGAGAAGCAAAATTGTACATTCATAATCTAAGCCCACCTGTTAAACATGGATGTATGAATCAATCAAGCTGTCACTGGAAAAAAAAAAAAAAAAGATCCAGAGCTGCGTTGAAAAGTCCCCTGTCAGGTATTTTATGACAAGTGGGAGCGAAACTATTCGCCCAGCGTTCTGGTGTAAGTTGTAAACAGCTTCTGGGGATGATGAAACCAGCGTGACCGCGGAGTTAAACTGCTCTGTAATATCAAGAAATCATCATCATTGTGAGGTTTGTTTGTTTTTTTTCTTCCCTTTCGCCTCCTCAGCCAACCAGAGCTGTCAAGAGTGTGAAGGGCCAGCTCGCCCTCAAACGTGTCAGGGCGCATACCACAGCGCGACAAGTTGCTGGAGATTGCGACAGAACGCCCGGTGACAAATTTAAGCTTATCAAGACACAAACATCCCGCGACTGCAGAGACATTAAAGTCACCGTGCTGTGTAACAGCTGCGCACTTTAACAGGGGCGCGTAAAAGGAGGGACTTTTTTTCTCTCCCCTACGTGCGTAAAAAGTGCAAAGTTAAGTGTCCAGCTGCGTAAGAGTGATACTTACGAATCCATAACCCCGAGACTTGCCGGTCTGTCTGTCGGTAATGACCACCGCTTCTTCAATCTCACCAAACACCTCGAAATATTTCCTGAGACTTGAATCCGTGGTGTGGTAGGGAAGCCCCCCGACAAAAATCTTTGTATAGGTCGTGTCCTTTTGCGTGGTGTGCATCGTTAGTGCAAAGTACAATAAATATGAACCAAAAAAATAGAGGAATAGTGCAATGTCTCCTTATCGGTGATTCTTTGGATGAAACGAGAGAGATAGAGAGATAGAGAGAGAGATCAGCTGGCTCTGTCACCGTTTGTCAGAAGGGAAAAAACAAAACAAAAAACTCGACAAAAAATGAAGCCTGGAGGTAGATTTATCTTCCGACAGTAAAGAGGGCTGTTATATGGAGCGGATTGTCCCAGAGAGACCATCAGGTGTTTCCAGCTCTTCTTGGTTACTCTGCTGTCTAACTAAATAGGTTTGGGACCCATTCCTAAAAGCGCTGCCTCCTAACTCCACCCAGCTTTTTTTTTTTTTCCAGTCCGGATCTCTGCCCGCCCACCAGCGCGCACAAACAGCTGGGAAACCGGCACTGTCGTGTGTGTGTGTGTGTGTGTGTGTGTGTGTGTGTGTGTGTGTGTGTGTGTGTGTGTGTGTGTGTGTGTGTGAAACACTGGAGCTCCTGCACGGCAAAGATCCGGACTGTCTTTACTGGATTTACTTAATTAACCATCAGGGGCCATCGGAACCTGATGCCACTGATGCCGGGGACAAAGACACTCGACAATGACACAAAGAGATTGATTTTCACAGACTTATTAATTGATAACTGTTGGCGTTTGGTCTTTTCTCTTTCTGGTGAGGTAAAAGCAGATCAGGTTTGGGATTTTTTTTTTTTTCTGCTGAAAAGGTGTGTCCTGTCTCTGTGTGGGCTCCCTGCAGGAACAGCCGGTCAGATGGAGGAGGACGCACAGCAGCAGCAGCAGGCAGACAGGTGCAGCTCTGAGGCTCCGCTGGAAGGATCAGCCTTCAGGACACATGTGGGGGGTTGACAGAGTTTTGGCAACTCCCTGGGTCCATGCAGGCGGCCATAAAGCACGAAAGTGTGGCGAAACCGCGGGTTTCCCTTCGGATGTCTGACTTTTCCCTTCACTTTAAAGTCATACCTGCCAAAATTCTATCAAATGAGATAAATACATATAATTTGGGGGAGGATGCTAAAGATGAAAAGTCTTTACTAATTCACCATTTATAATCTTAGATAGATAATGATCCTATTTCAATAACCGGATCAGGTGCGAGCATCTCCGACTGCGTCGTGCGTCACAGAATTACGCACAGCTTTTATGATGACAGAAGATCGAGTCAAAGTCAGAGATCGATTCAATCAAGAGTGTTGGAACATGAATGATTAAAATAACTGGTGACGCTGCCCTGCCGGATGGATGGATAGATGGATGGAGAGATGGATGGATAGATGGATGGGTGGGTGGATGGATGGATGTCCCTTTTCAACAGCCAGGACGAGTAACGTGAGATGGAACTCTGCTGTTAATCATTCATGGCGGCTCCGGCGCCCATGTGCGCGTCCCACATACATACAGCAGCTACACCACGTCCAGCCATGTCCACACTGTGAGATTACACTTGGGATTTATTTGTTTTCCTTTTACTTTTTTTGACTACTACCAATCAAATCAAGTCACGTTGTTCCCTCAAGTTAGATTTTCAGCGGTCAGTGTTGAAATGTTTGGCTGAGTAACTGTTCCCTTCCTGTGGACTGATCGATAAAAACTACAACCAGGATCTTTATTCCTGAAGAGCGCTGTCACATCCGTCAGACTTCAGATCACAAAGAAATGCAACCTGAGAGAGCGTCTTTCTTTTTCTTTCTTTCTTTCTCTCTCTGCGGTGTCTCTGTCTCTCTCACTGTTTTATTCATGCAGCCACACGCGCTTAAAAGTCCGAGTGGAGTCGTGAAAAAAAGAGGAGGGGGGGGACCAGTGTCGAGTTTCCCAGGCTCAACAATGGGGATCCGGTCAGGTTGCATCCAATTGTTGCTTTCTGTTCATGTGCAACATGCTGACTGGGTCTGAATCCTCTTAAACTTTTTCTTTTTTTTTTTTTTTACAACAGAGGCTGTGGAGCCACCGAAAGCCATAATCATATTTAGATGTTCAGTGAGCTTCAGATGTACTCAGTATGTGTGTGTGTGTGTGTGTGTGTGTGTGTGCAGCGATCACCAGAGACATCATGTTATAAACGTGGCTCTCCTCTGAGCTGGAGCCCTGTCTCTAAACTCACATGGGTTTACACATGTTCCACTGTCACAACTTCAAATCGAATTGGGGTTCCTTTTGAGTTAAAGACAAAAGCTGTAGAGTTTACTGAACCTGACATTGTGCTACAGCAGCACCTGTCAGACAAGGAAAAGGTCAAAGGTCACCCGCAACAGCTGAATACTCACAGCTCAGTCACAATGAGGTCCTGCTCAACAACCTTAAAACCTCTTAGAACACATCCGAAAGTTCAAACTGAGCCTATAATGAGTTCATCTCGTAAAGATTGAAGGTTTCCACAATCCTGACGAATGACTGAGCGCCCACAGACAACACACAGGGGAAAATAAAACAGGGAACTTTATTGATCAAGCTTCTCACACAAGGCACTTCTTCACATGCTGCCGGACTCCTGACGCGTCGTCTCACAGATGACTTCGGTGAGCTGTGACACAACTTTAACCCGCTGAAACAGCGCCATCTGTCGTCCGACGGGACAACTGCACAAAGTACAACATTCACACGCAGAACAGAAAGCTGAAACAATTCAATGTGAAAGACAAATCGTGTTCAAACTCATCTCGTATCTTGGCGGCGTCATTAAGTCTCGGTCGTGTTTTATTAAAGCATTCACTGAGACAAGAAAACCCTCGTGCTCCTAAATTACAACAGTTACTTTATTCCAAAACAACACACACTGTGTACACGTCTTCACGTCGTTCTTCAGGCCTCCGTTTGTGCAAAAGGAAGACGTTTGGCTCCCTGCGTTCCTGCTGATTCATGGCTCATTGGTGTCATAAATTAAAACATCTCTTCTTTGTCGTCTGCATGCTGAAAGCTGGAGTCACTCTCCAGCTGATCGCTCCTGAGCTCCTCCACCCGGGTCAACTTGTCCTTCTTCTCCTCCTCCTCCTCATCTTCACCATCCTCACTTCCACTCTCTGCACCTTCCCCTCTGCTCTCTCCTCTCATTCCTCCCACCACACCCCCTCCGCTCCCGTCCGCTCGGCCCGTTTGTTTCCCGCTCTCCCTGCCGTCACCTGCCGCCTCTCTCACCTGCTCGCCGCCCTCGGCCTCCTCTCGTACGACCTGGCTGCGAGGCGGAGGATCTGGGGGGTCCGGGGTGAGAGGATGCTGCGTCGGCTCCACGGGGGTCTCCTGTGCGCTGGAGGCAGAGGCGGGGCTGCGAAAACGGGCTGACTTGGCCCTCAAACGTGACTTGAGCTCGTCTTCCCTTAACTGAGAAAGAGAGGAGGGAGCAGATAAAAAAAAACAACAACATTAGATTAACGGTGAGAGGGAGAGAAAGAGGGTGTTCAGGTTAGGGGTGGGTATTGGCAAGAACCTCACGATACGATACGTATCACGATACGAGACGTATCACGATATTGCGATATAAATAAAGATGAAATGACAAGTGCCTGTATATGTACATCAGATGATATTGATCAGAGGACATATTGAGTCAAAACTATTTCATTCAAAACAGCCTCTCCATTTTATTAATTCCCATGAAATTTCCAGGCAGTAATATTCTCTTTGTCCAGCTCGTTGTTCTTGCTATCTCTCTTAAGCCAAAGTGCTTCCAAACGTCAACTTTAAATTGCGGAGGTGTTGTTAACTTGCCATCCATTTTGCAAAGACCTCAGCCACTCTCTCTATGACAGAAATACACCTGCCGCACAGCAGAGTCGCTCTTCGGCGATATATCGATATTTGGAGTTGATCGATATTGAATCGATATTGTATTGGGCGGCAAAGTATCGCGATATATTGCCGTATCGATATTTTTGCCCACCCCTAGTTCAGGTACATAAACACAGAAACACTGCACCTTGCGTCTCTCCTCAACAAGTCTTATCTTCTCCTCAATCTTTTCTCTGCTGGGGAGGCTTTGCATCTTATCGGCCTTCAGGGACTCCAGTCTTGCTGGAGGTCTTCGCCTGACTCCCTCTCCGTCATCCAGCTGACAGACACACAGACAGAGCACAGACAATCACAATGCTGCAGGTGACTGAACGTTGACTGAAACTGACTGACCTGTAAAATACGCATTTAATTGATTTATTAGAATCTCTCCAAATTACTTTCTAGATGTGTAATCTTTCACATCAGCATTATGTGTCAGCCACTGGGTGACCGGTCAGAGACCAACGCTCGTATCTTTTTAACGCTTCAGAACACCATATTCTTTTTTATGACTTTTTGAACTGTTGTAGCAGAAAAGGCACTTTTAAATGATGCTAACGTTGCTCCGTGTCTGCTGGATGTGTAAATAAGCAGCTGTGATAATAATTTAGTATTGTGTTCATTTATTTTTGATGACCTTAAGAAGCCAAAAAATAACCCCAACACCTGCAAGTTTAAGTAATGTTGTAGTCCAATTTACGGCTGTGGCTCAGGGGTAGAGTCAGCGCCTTGGTTCGATTCCCCTGGTCTGCCTGTTGAAGTGTCCTTGGGCACGATACTGAACCCCATGTAATGGGCTGGTCAGCACCTTGCATGGCAGCCGCCGCCATCAGTGTATGTATGAATGACTTTAAGTCGCTTTGGACAAAAGCGCCTGGTAAACTTAAATCTACAAATACATTCGCCGATCACAGTCACCTAAGCAACAGTGTGTTCTGAGCTTGAACACTAATAATGGTGACATAGTAACATTGATAAATGGTGTTTGCATGTTTCACTGTTGCACCAGGCACTCACCAGGATGCTGTAGGCCTCTCCGGCAGCACTGCCCCTCTGCCCCACAGGTATGATGCCCTCGTTCAGCAGCTCCTCCAGGATCTCGCTGGAGTGCTGGCGCAGGCCTCGGAGGCGGATGAAATAATAACATTTGGATTTTGGAACATTGGATTCTCTCTACAATGTGACGCGGTCTGATTTACTCAGCGCGTTTGTGGCAAACACTCACCATCTTCTGTAACTCTGTCTGCCTCACTTTCTCCGACACGAGTGAGGGGAGGAAGTTTTCTGGGCAGCGCTCCAGGTAAGACAGGGAGCTCTCTGTTCTCCTCCATCGCCACCCCGCTGTCCGTGGTGCCCTTTGACACGGCCGAGTCGCCGCGACCGTCGAGTTTACTTCCCGTCTCATCCTGCCAACACAGAGACACAAGATGAACACAGAAACACGCCGCAAGATATTTTTCATAACCTCGCCCCATTCTGCATCCCAGACATGGCGCGGCCATGGAGACGTCTGCGTGTTGACACATTGTCATGAGCACTGTAGCTCAGGAACAATAATGATAAACAGCAGGTAACACATGCAAGTTACATCATCTCGGGGTTTGAAAACTAAGTGTGCAGTGAAGCAGTGCGTTCAGTGAGCTGTGGAAAACAGAAACTTGTTTCATGGCACTTTATCTTTCTACTGCATTTCATTTCAGAGGGAAATATTGTACTTCACCACATTAATCTTACATCACTTTGATCATGTTTAAATACAAATATCATCTTCTTAAATCCTCTATTAGGATGCAGCTGGGATATAACTAAACTACCAGACAGTATAGATAGATAGAATTACTTTAATGATCGACTAGCGACAACATTAACATGTGGCTCACATATCAAGAAAATAGAAAATGTTTTTTCTTATAGAGCCATCAAATCTTCAAAATCAAATTACAATACCTTAGAGTAATGCAACACAATAATTTCTTGGAAATTATCCTCTTGGATTTCTCGATTATATCATATTTACATCATCTTTATAAGTTGGAACAGTAAGGGATTCCAATTCAAGTTTGCTGACAATCCACACAATATTAATTTGTAATAAGGGTAAATTAGGTGCCTATTAAAGGTGCTATTTGAAAGAAAAGCTGATTTTTGAGTCTCATTCCCAACTCATCAAATACTGATGCTCTGGGATGATGGCCGACTCGTCCTACAATCCCAAAACTTCCAAGAGCTGGGAATCACTCAAAAATTAACCTTTCTTTGAAACAGCACATTTAGGCATTATATAATGCATTATATCAAAGGTTCTAATAAGTTTAAAAACCTCCTCTGAAAGGGTCTTACTTTTAAACAAAGGTAAGAGCTCAGGGATGTTTCTCATGTATTGAAAGCTCCTAAAAATCCCTCAAATCTTAAATCATAACACCTTACTATATTGCTATGCGATACTATATTTGTATTTGAATTATCTTCCTAAAATCCCCTTGAAATATTTCAATTATATCATATTTCTGACATTGTAAGGTAAAATAATGAAGGGATTCAGGTTCTTTGTGTGCATAATGGACACTTTGTAAATGTTTTTACTTGTAATTGTTTACTCTCATTAACATTATTACCGGTCAAATTGTGTGCATGAGTTCTTATGAATGTATGTGTTTTCTCATATGTAATATCATGCATTTTCTTTTACATGTAATATACTATATAATTCTATAGTGAAGTGCACATTAAATCAAGTTGAAGCACATTTAGCTGACAACACAGGTTTATTTTTACTAAAATATTATGATAGTGATATTTTTTACTTTGGTAAATTAGATAAATACCTCTACCACCAAGTGTCTTTTTAACCTTTTTATTAACTTACAAGTTGTATTTTGATAGTTTACTAAAGAAACAGTGACTCAGTGGTCAGTTACGCAAACTTGAAGCAGTTCAAATCTTCTTCTCAAAACACAAGATTTACTGGCACACAGATTTCGGCGTAACACCTGTAGCGTAACTTTTCGCCCAAAAGTGTTAGCTCTAAGCTAACTGCAACACGTTGACGCGAACAAGTCGAGTCTAGTCCACTAATACTAGACTAGTTTTTACTTTTAAAACTAATTTTAAACTCTCCACAGTTTCAGCCTTCTGGAAGTGGCGGGTTGTGACGGACGGAGCCTACCTCGTCCTCCTTCACCTCTTCCGGTCCCAACGGTTGGACCGTGTTTACTGAGCTGGCGCATCCCATATTCACCTGACGGCTACGATGTGAAATAAGTCCATAAAAGTGATAAATGTCTGCTTTGATTACACCTCGGTGTGTTTTATCTCTGTTATCTGACCCGTGTCGCCTCGCATTCCTTCAGACGGACATGTCTCCATGGACCCGGTGCGTTGCTAACGGCCGTTGCTACAATAAATGTGACCCGGTTAAAGAGGTGACACCCAGGAACAAGCTGCGGGTGTCAGAGGCGGGACACAACAAAACACCGTGAACAGATGTGTTACTGACACTGTGGCCTTCAGCCTCTTATCAGGTCATTAAAAGGACTCTCAAAACACAAGGGATGGAGCCAAGAGGTCAAGCTGAGGCCAGGGCCCCTCCGCCACACATGACCCAAATATATATTTTATTATATCTGCAAAAGTGTCTGCTAAATGCCCTAAATGTAAATTAGTTTAACTATCCAGACTGAATAAGTTGTTACCATATATATATTTTTTCTGTTGTGGAAAAAATTTCTAATAATGTGTCTAATTTCTCACATCACTTTACAATCTGCTCACATGTTGCCACTAAAAAAGTGATTAATATAAATAAAGCGCTACAGAATAGAGCCCCTTATTAACCATTTCATCTGTGGAGGCCCAATATACTGTATCCTGTATGAAAAGATCAATAACAGAAAACATGAATTATTTTTATAGTTTTATTGATGGTAGTTACCCATGGTTTTTAATTTTATCACTCATCCAGTAATAATCATGGCTTTAAAATTAAACTGACTTCCTTATCATCCAAAGTCACCCTCGTCCATTTAAACACGCAATAGAAAAATATATACTTAATACTTTGTACAATACTGGTTTTGGTCCAAACAAAAGTGGATCAGAAAAGCCAATATACCTTTAGTCATTAAAGGCTCTCCAATTTTGCATTTAAGCTCCTTTTAAATGGATTCGGGCAACTTTGAATATAGGAATTTACATAATAAATTCTAAAGACAAAAATGCTGAATGCGGTAACACAAAAAATTCAACTTCACAGATTAAAAAAAAAACATCACTATTTACAGGTTTTATAATAATATTCAAAGGCCAATTAAGAGAGAGAGAGAGAGAGAGAGAGAGTAGAGAGATTGAGGGAGAGGCAGAGAGAGGTGAAGGAAGAGTATAAGGACTCGAGAGGAGAGAGGGAACAAGAGTGTGAGAGAGAGAAGAGACAACAGGGCACAAAAAGCAGAGTAGTGGAGCGAACCAGAGAGGTCAAAGAATCAAACATGTAACAGATTCGAAACTATGCATTTACAAAGTCCTATAGGAGTTGAACGAGGGCAACAGCCACCGGCCCGGTCCGTCCTCCACAGTGCATGGATACGTTTTCCCCTCTCCCGCCCCCGCCCTCCTTCCTTCCTCCCCTAGTTGTTGTTTTAAACATTCATTTTGCTTGCTCGCCTGTAGCGGCCCCAGGCGTTCAGTTTTCATACGCACACACCGACACGCAACCTCAGCATGTACAAATAACCCAAACACACCTCAAGTCTGTACATAAGAGGGGAGAAAAAAAAAAAAA
>CAEMYA010002128.1:3769012-3798791 GCA_903131615.1 Diplodus sargus
GTTCACCACATTCATTTATTTGTCTAAATTTTAAATTTCTTTGACTCTTGATAGATGGGTCTCAGATTCTACTCTTTAAGGTTTCCTCTAGCTCACCTGGTACGGTGTTCCAGGACGATTGCGAGCGCTCCTGGCTGCAGCTGCCCCGCCATACGTGGTCTTCCCAGGGTAGAAGGGGGAATCTCCAAGCTGGCTGGAGTTTAGTACTGTGTTGCTAAATGTTGACTGGAAGACAGAGGGTTAAATTAAAATTATATTAAGTTACATCTCTTCTTTGTAAAACGAATCAGTGGCATTCTCAAACATAAACAGTCTAGGGATGTAACGGTTACCGGTGTCACGGTTAACCATGGTAAAATTCCAGACGGTGAAGGTTACCGTTTAAGTTTTAATTACCATGGTAACCGCCACGGTCGGTAACCACGGTGTGGTAAACTCGCCGCGCATGCGCAGCGTGCAACGTGCGCTTGTCTTGTAGTGAAGAAGACATGGCGGAGGGAGGACATGATATAGCGGCCCTCAAGGCATTTTTCCGCTTTCAAAGAGAACCAAATCTGCAGTCCGCATTTTGGTTATTATAAGAATGATCAGGGACAGCTGGTCGAGGATTACAGCCCTGTCTGCTGGAGCGGCAAGAAGAAAATTGCTGCGAGGGGCGGCAACACATCTAATTTACTTACTTTCACTTTATGACCATCACCCGCAACTGTTCAGCGAATGCAAGGTAAGCTAACATTAAGCTCAGGTGCATCATGTATGTTTATGTCGAGTTTTCTCTGTCTAATGCGTTGTTGTCACTAATGTAAACTGACCAGATAGTGGTATAACGGAACGAAGTTGATCCGTGATTTGGCACGTTATCTGAACCGCTTATTAATTGTAGACTTCACTTTTTAAACTCGACCTAATAATTCCCCAAATATTGATGCAGAGCTGCAGTGAGGAGGATCTGAGACAAACACGTACTGAGTGGACTGAGTTAGTGAACGCAAACTGACTGAGGTGACTGACTTTCATCTCAGCTCCGTTCACCTGAGCAGCGTCTACCTGTGGCTCAAAGACATTTGACCAATCAGATTGACCGAGTCCACTGACAACAGATGAGCAGACAGGCAGACAGGCAATATATATAAGTAATATCAGAAATATATAACACTTGTGGATTATTTGTAGAATAGACTATATATAAAGAATAATATAAAATGGTGTCTAGATAGAGATAAGAGTCAAAATAGAGTATTCATAATTCATTTAACAATAATCCTTTTTGTTTTTGATCTAAAAAAAATATCAAACCTGTTTCTAACAAAAGTGATATGATCTAAATCGTGAGTTTTGTGATCTGTTGGTTGCACCCTTAGTAATAAGTAACAATGACCTTAATAATTAATATTGACATGTTCTATTCATTTTTTTCACAGAGAGTGTCTGCTGACCAATCGACTGCTGCTGCCACTACATCTCATTCTACCTCTGTAACTCAGACATTAAAGGACACATTTCAAAAACAGTCTGCCTCATCACAAAAAGCCAATGACCTATTTTGCACAGTTTTGATACATTCTTTTATAATTATTTAATTTTGATTTGGCAGTGTTTTGTTAAGGTTTTGGATTTGGACTATTTTAATATATAATAAATATATTTAAATATGATTCTTGATGAAATTATTTCAATTTATCAGTGTTTTTTCAACATTTTGAAGACATTTTTTAAAATACCGTGGCATACCGATAACCGTGATAATTTTGGTCACTATTACCACGGTGTGAAATTTTCATACCGTTACATCCCTAAAACAGTCATTTCCCCCTATTTTTTTCTCAACTCATTATAATACATGATATAAGGGGGCTTCCATAGCTTAAATTAAGTAGTCTGAAACAGGCAAACAGTGCCTGGCATGCTGCCATGCACAATAAAAGTAAATGAAAAGCATGTTGATCATACAAGTGAAGCTGAAGATACTGTCCGGCTGTGAGCAGAGAAACAATAATACTGATTGTTCAGATAATGCTTGTTAATAAGTTGTAAATATCCCTAAGTTATTAATTATCAAAGTGGAAACTTCAGGTACAAACATTTATCTACACACAAAAAAAACATTGGTCGGTTCACAATTGACACACCAACATCCAGAGCCTTGTGGCACAGAGATGTTCTTTCAGCATTACTTTATTTTTTCTATTGTTACAAGCTCATGGATTCTGTATATTGATAGACAGATACTCACATTGGAGGAAGTCCCAAAAACTGACAGGTTGAAAGCAGGCTTTTTCAGACTGGACTGGGCATGCTGATGCCCAGAGTTTGTTCTGTCCGTCTCTGGGGACCAAAGCTGGGGAAGCGATGCCGTTTTGGAAGTGGGAACATCTGATTAAAGACGATGGAGAGAATGTACCGTATTATTTATTGTAGTTTTAATACAATGAAATTTTTTTTTTATAAATATCACCTACTCTAGTCTCTACATACTGCACCACTGCTAGCTGCAGTAGTACTAGATTTATTAATAACTCCTTTGGCTAAAATTAGCAGGTTTTTTCTGTTATGTGGTTTG
The DNA here is from genome assembly GCA_903131615.1 of Diplodus sargus. Classification (NCBI taxonomy): domain Eukaryota; kingdom Metazoa; phylum Chordata; class Actinopteri; order Spariformes; family Sparidae; genus Diplodus; species Diplodus sargus. Next base: position 3,771,573 of record CAEMYA010002128.1, read on the forward strand.
TCATCTGTGCACTGCTATTCATGCTCGAACAATTCAAAGAACGAAACAAGATGATCACAGGAAATGTGGGTATTTTCACTAATCTAAAACAACAAACAAAGTCAATAAAAAATGTTGGTTCAGAGCACTTCCACTGAGATGTTTAAACGCAAGGTGAACCAACGTCACATGCTTATCTGTGGTTGTAGTTTAAACATCAATTCAATAACCTCTTGCCAACATACTGTGGGAAATTGCAGATTTCACCTCAAGATTACCCACTTCTTTGTGATTTGGATAATTCAGATTATTGTGCCATTATCCCAGATTCTATACAGAACCCAAACCCATGCCTCCTCATACAAAGGAAACACTTATTGCTCTTATTCACTGCCTTTACCTTTGTCAGAGGCTCGGGAGGAGAAGCCGCTTGTGGTGGAGATGTTATCATCTTCATGCTGCGAGAGGTTGTCCTTGATTTCTTTGACCAAGGAGAAGCCTGTGGAAAAAGGTCCAGGGGCTGAGGAGGTGGAGGGTTGGGAAAAGATGCTGCTGGAGGCCCCGAGGATTGGAGAAGAGGCATCCAGTGGGGGAAAGTGGAGGTGTGAGCGACTCAGAGGAGGCCGAGAAAGCACATAGTCCTGAAAGTTCAGTGATGCCCGGCTCGTTGAGGGCTCTGTGCAAGAGGAAAGAAGCCGGGGTCAGCATAGTGTGGTACAGCTGATGACCTAAAAATAATTGGTAGGCAGAAATCTGATAAAAAGAATCTGAAGTTCCTTCACAATTTTTTATGATAACCTAAGAGCCTGCCTGAGTCCCTCACCTGTGTTACTGGTGCTAGGCTCGGGGGAGTCACGTCCATCAAGGGGAGGAGGTCCCTCTTCGCTGCCATTAGGAGGAGGTGGCAGCTGGCAGTTCTGGTCTGTCCCCAGTACAGCCCCACCTCCTTCAGGGCCATCTTCATTCTTAAAGTATTTCTGCAGCCAGGAGGGAACGATGCTCTTTACTGTGTCTGTCACTCGACTGATGAGGCCTGACTGCTGCTGATGAAGGCATGAGAGAAGGAGAGGAAGGTGTGAATAGAGGGATGAAATGTGAGAGGCAGAGACAAATGCAAATAGAAAAAATAAAGACCAATAAACTCAGCCTATTATTTATGGCCTAGACACAAAAAATCATTAACAATCAGCAGTAAATAAAATAATGCTCTGTACAAAACAGTGTTGCGAGTTGAATGTTGTTGATTTCTTTAACACTGAGTTAAACAAATAAGATGCTGATGCTTGTATTTGTGGTGTTCAAAAAATATGAATTTGTTGCAAATACAGCACAATTTGTTTAAGTCCTATCAAGATAATTTAAAACAAAATACAGCAATCAGTGCTGCATTTTATTATTTGAATCCGTCTAACAGCCCCACTTGCAACGAGAAACCATTTGTCCTCCCCAGTGCAAAGCAAAACACAAGCTCAGTATGACAGAAACTGGGTCAGGCCATGTGTATGCTTCTGTGAAGTAGCAAGCGAGTGACGCTCGTCTGCACAGTACTCAGTTCTGGTATTGGATGTTCTAGTTGATAACAATGAGTCACACTCAAAGAGTAACATGTTTGATAAATAGTAATGAAATATCAAGAAAGCTCACTTCAATTCAATAAGATGAAGCAAAATTCTATACATTTAGAGCAATTGCCAGGTCTTAACTGATTAACTGGAATATATTTGCCATCATTGACTGGGTTTGCAGACCCATGAGTTAGGCTTCAGTTAATCTTCACAAAAGTTGCTAAAATGCACCCAAACAGCATGTCTTCATCTGATTTGCTGCAGTCGTTGATGGGGGTGAGAATCATATAGTACGGGACAATACATGACACGTTGCCCACAATACTTTGTATCACAATACAGTGATTCTGTGATAATCAATACATTGCAAGATGATCATCTAATGATAAATTACTACAAAATACCCCTAAAAATGCAAAGTGCAGAACTTGACACTTTGATGACACAACGTACAAAAATCGCAGTGTCCTTGCTTACTGCCTTTTGATCAAACACAGACTGCACTTGTCCATGTTCACATAAGCTATTGTGCCAATGTGCTCTCTCTATTTTTTTTTTTAAATATCGATTTTCGGCACTAACATATTGATAACAGTGTCTCAAGCGAAGTATCACGATATATTGCTGTATCAACATTTTATCCCCCCACTGTTCATTAAATGGTTTACGACTCTCGATCAGTCTCATGAATGATGATGTCCCCATCGTATGGAGCAGCTTAGAGTTGCAGTAGAAGAGGACGACCGGGCCAATTTTGGTGTTTCCTCACTGAGAGAATGAAACATTTTTCCATCCATTTTTATTCTCTTGAAATGACATCTTTGGTTCTCAGTGAGAGACTAGAAAGAAATGTTAAGAAATAATAGCAGGTGCATCACTTCATGTACACGTTGTCCAACCCGCGGTAGCTTCCAGCTTCTGATAAGAGCCCCTGTGCCTCTCTCTTTCTGCTTATCTATAAAACACACCTGTGGTCTTACTCTGTACTTTAACCCATGTGCAAATACACACAACTTTAACCAGTCGAGAGTAAGTGTCATAATAACCACCACAGTGACAGTTTGTTTAGCACCACACAAGCTATTGTTATAAGGATTTAAGGGTGCCGCCTTGGTGCTGTGAACAGGGTCATGTGACTAATTGACTCCTGGTCGACTGCCACTGCTTTATCTGGAAGCTATGATGTCGAAATGAATCTGTGATTTTGATTGTGTATGCCAGTTCATGAGTAGATCAGTGCATCTAGCTTCAATGACAAGACGTGAATAAATATGATGTATGTTCTAACACATATTAAGAAGAGTGGGTTGGCTGTATTGTTACATTTATGTCATGCGAAGAGGCAAGTATTGACAAGAAATATTCATTACAACCTGCAAACAATCCCACACACGATAATCAATCAAGACAGTGATGGTCAAAACATTAGATGTTTCATCGCACGCCCTCTGCTTTGTAACCTGTAGCATTGTGTAAACCAACTATTAAAGAAAAGCTAATCCCATCTTTTAAAGACAGCTGTACACAAGATTTGGATAATCATTGTTTTAGAAAACTTGAGTCCAGACACATTTGAATGGACTTGAAACATTTCTATGTTACTTGTCAAGTAGTCAAATCCATGAGACTCTCATACGGCCTGACAGAGGGACTATTGAACTTGCATTTGCATTTATTCAAAGCTAATATTACAAGTGCGTTCTTCAGTTATTGTATTCATTTTTTGTTGGCATGCATCCATCATTCCAGACATGCTCTCTCATTTCAACACTCACATATGAATCCATATGTCCAACATTGGACATTACAAATATTGGGTTTTTGATGAAGTTGGATAAAGAACTTTAATATGACAGCATTTAATAGAAAAATGACACCGACTATATTGTGTACACAGGTTGAACTAAACCACCCACCTTAAACCAAATATTGACTCAGTTGATGGTTTATTAAATCAACCAAATAAACTCTTAACCTGAGCTGTAATTCATTATAATGCTACATTTTGAACAAACAATTATGGGCATGCACTGATTCACATTGAAAGCCTCCTATTCCTATCAATGAGAGTAGACCAAAGAATGTGAAATGTATATTTGACAAAGTTGAACCAGTATGATTAGTTTGTCTGAATCATTATGCAATCACTATACAACTGTATAGGTCGTTATAAGCTTTTTGTTAATTCTTTGTTAGGCTAAATTATATGTAATAGAAAGTATTTAAGTTCAAACAAACGTAGACAACTGATGTCAGCAATAAACACTGACTTTCTATCAATAAATCCGGTTAAATTGGTTTACCGTTTGAAATTAAAAATGATTGGAAGTAGTGAAGTTTGACTGGTTGAATAACCGTCAATATTGAGACAGTTGTCAAAGAAACTCGTTGGCATTATATTTGAAGCAAGATTTTTTAGTTCTGGTACCTCCCCAATCAGATAACACCAGGACAGGCTGCCAGTCACATAAACAAACTCATGTGTAGTTCACTTGAATGGACTGGCATAATAAACCAATCCATCTGACATGCATCAAGACACTTCTTGTCCGATATTCTCTTTAAGGAATGGATTTAAAATATGCATCCACTGATGTCCAGGCGGTAAGTAAATCATCCATCAAGGCAACCATGTGGGTTCCCAATGCTTCCTGCGCAATACAACTGGCTGAGATTTGGCTAATGTTAGCTAGCATCTGATCCTAAATGATTCCCAACAGGCCACGAAGACAATCTTAAAATGTACCGGCACGAAAGGCGAGTACACATATCCGAGCACAGACGCAATTTAGAGGCAAGCGATCATGTCACTTCCACTGGCGACGGTGCGATGACTTCAAACTTAGGAACGGAAGACAACAATGCGTTGCTCGCCAGTACTAGCCTGGCTAGCAGGCTAGCAAGCATTAGCTACATCAGCTAATACTTAGAATTCTACTTCCTTGCCTTCGGCTAACTAGCTAACAGCTAAGAACTTGTTAATGAGCTGCTGTAGGTTATCTCAACGTGTCATGAGTGCATTTATACTTTATCAAATACTGGTTAACTAGTCTAAACGACCCGCTGTGTCCTGAATTGACCTGTCATGCCCGTCTGATTTTGCTAAGTTACATATAAGCCAGCTTGCTAGTTCGTTAGCATTTCGTGGAGATGCTAGCAGCGCGTGGAGGCCACGAGCGCTAATGGCAGGCCATAAAATGTCTCCAACATAACAATAACAAGAGCTAAGACTTCGTGGCACTGCAGACAACATAACGTCCCTGACTTAAGCTTTTAACACGAAAACTTTCGCTCAATTTACCTGTTTACTCTTGGCGTAAGGTTTAGAGGCGATGTGATATCTCCTGCTTCTAATTTTCCCTCCACCCGTGGCCGCCATGGCTCTGTCGTCTGAGTGTCTTTCGGTGTTTCGGCGCCGGATAGCTGTCATCCAGCACAGCGGCCACTCACAGAGGAACTATGGGAAATGTAGTAGCTGAGCATAACAAAGAGGTACGTTTGACAGGAATTAAGACCACATGGCTGAACATTGTAATAAAATAATCATTGGTCATTTATGATTAGAAAAGTAAAATCCTACCAAAATGTCATACATACTCATTTTTAGGTTTTCCCTTTGTTTCATGGATTAAATGTCTTTGGTTTTAGATTAAGAAAACAAGACATGACCTTTAGTTCAATATTTTCTGATGTTTGATACATCTATGAATTTATTAATAGAATAGTAAATAGAAAATAGGTAGATGGAACAGTAACATAAATAGCAATTTGTTGCCGCATTGTTTTTTCTTTCTATCCGCTGTAATTATGAGACCTTTGGTGAATCACTAAATCACAGGTAAAATGCAAACAAACTAGGAGGTCATTGTGGTAATTTGTAGAATTTTATCAGGTGAGCAACAAGCCTGAACCATTATCTCTTTGCACTGCAATGGCATTAAACATTTGTCATTCCTGTGATACTACTGCAGTGCAGGTTGGTTGTTCACAGTAAGAGGGAATCAAATTATCCAACACACATTTTGTGNNNNAAGGACAAAGAGACAATAAAAAATCTTCAAGAGTGCACACAAAGAAAAAACAAATCAATGATATGTGATCATTTAATTAAGTGTAAAAAACAAACCAACCCATCCATATAGGATCATAAATCAGTTAGAGCAAGCAGTGCATTGGATGTCACGATTAAGAAACTTGAAACATTTCATATTAAATACAGTGTGGTCTAACATTTAAAGCATTGCAGATGATCAAAAGACTGGAATCAGTAAGGAAGACTAGTGCCAAAAAAAAGGTTTCATCAATACAAATTCAATGAAGCAAACATGTTCTAACACTCACACTAAATATGACTCTATATTGCATCATTCAACAATATTAAAAACAGCTTATGTGGACCAGCGACTGTTTTGTATTAACTTCACATTTCATTCATTTAGATCACAAAAACTGGTCGCTTCACACACGTGATTATCCTCTGCTATTGAATGTCACGACAGTGCTATTGCATTGAATGTCACAGTATTCTCTGTCAGTACACTTCTCACACATACTTCTGTCTATAATTACAAACACACACAAACATTACAAAAATGACACACATATAAACTGTTTCAATAACCCACACTTCTGAAAGCTAAAAGAAGGTTAGTGTAGCAAGTAAAGGCTACATTTGGTTCAGTAACTCTTGGCTGCTCTCATTTGAAGTACAAAAAAACCATCTTTCCTGATGATGCAGTTTCGATTGAAAAGCTGTACTGTACTGTATCCTAACTAAGTACAAATGTGGTCACTTTTGGCAGTTATTTCACAATACAAATATTTTAAGTTAACAAATTATTATCAATTCAATTGACTTACAAACAACAATAATTGTAATCTTAAATTAAGTAGTAAGTGTAGTAAAATTAGCACGGATTCATAAACAGATTCAGATTCAGATTCATAGCACTATTCATAAACACGTGGTTAAGTGCAAAAATAAAAGTGCCTGTAGCATATACATACTATATATGCAAACCTGACCACTCTGATAAAGCTGCTTCACCCCTAACCAGACACACCTGTCCCATATTACAAAGAACCAAACATCATTCAGTAGTTAAAGATAGAAAAGATTGGTGTAGGACAATACTGAGGTTAGCATGCTAGCTTGTACAGTGCAAACAAAGCAATCCTTTCTTCCAAAATCCAGGACATAGTAAATTTTTGACATTAAACTGGCAATAGACAAATTTTTTGCTTTAACTTGTCATTCTGGTGTAATACCAATGTCACCATCCTTGTATAGACTGGTTCCCGATAAACCTTGCTTTCACTATGCCAATCGGTGCCACCAGGCTCACAAAAAATTAAGGATGAATTATGCCATAAAGAAAGTGTGTCTGCCATTGTGCAACCAAAATATCACCCTACCCAGGTAACAGTGAAATAACTGGAATAACTGTGAAAACTCTACACTGCAAAAGAAAAATACCCCACTGATGGAAGAGGCAAAGAAGGTGAAGAGGGAGAGAAATAGAAACTGAGGTAAAACAAAAGTCAACGGATGGGTATTCACTTGATGGAGAGCGCTCCAGCGTTGTGTCAAAGTCTGTTTCGTTTTGACTGCGGTGCCACCAGTAAAACCACAAGGAAACGCTTTGAGTTTTTTTTTAAAAAGGGGTCTCTAACCACTTTAAATACACAGTCAATTTTTTCCTTATAGTCATGCAAAATTAAAGATCTGCTACTACCCCATTTGAGTTAAAATAGTAAAGGGCGATTTTGTTTTAAAGTCTTATTTCTGCCCCCTAGGATTTATAAAACCCTTGATGAAGCTATAATTATTCAACACATTTAAGTGCGTAGTGTATTCCCCTTGTTAGATGCTTTCTAGAGAGAATCCTTCACCCTTTCACAGACCAAACAAGTACTCAGTGTTGTTCATTGTCTCTTTCCTCCATGGCCATTCATAAATCTGTTCTTCCCAGGAGCTCTCCTCCGCTTTGTAGGTTGTAAACTTCTCAAGGAATCCCTCTGAGCTATGAAGGAAAATGACATTACTATGTTATAAATTTAGGATTAAATTTGCAGGAGAGATGTTACCAGTGTTCCTGTTATGAGACTGACCTGTGACGTTGTCTGGAACAAAACCACATGAGTTCACAACGCTGCTGTCATCATAGTCCTCACTTTCCATAGGCGTTCTCTGTAAGCAGAAGGATGAACAGAGTGATATAAGTAGTATATCTGATCAGGAATACAAAGATGAAAAACTTTGAGAGTATTGACACATTAGGCTTAAAATCGCCGTTTCACATATTAAAAACAGGAAAACCACAGATGTAAATTGTAAAATAATGACAGCTGAATTCAATTTATCTGCTTTAATTTCAAGGTTCTGGTATCGTACATGCTTGGTCACGGTCATGGCTTACTGGGACACTTGAATAGTAACACCTGTGCTTTTTCTAACGTGATGACTAAAAAATGTTGCTTTAACTTCAGCAAAAAAGACTTTCAGCTGGTTTTAAGTTACTCTTTAAACATTTCGTAAACTGATACATAAAATGCAATAAAAGCATTCAATCAAGAACCAAAACAATGTCTCACCTTGATTTTACTTTGCTCATACCACATCATGCCATATAAACAGAGAAGTGTGATGAGTGCCTACAATGTAAAAGAGGATGCAAAAAAGGTTGGTTAAACACTATGTTTTCCCACACTTGCTTTGCATATGGACATACTTGCAAAACTGAATCCTAATGTGCCAGACAAAGGCAAACAAGGCACTACCCTTGGAAAGAAACATGTGCCTGTCTCATAACTGCATGGCCAAACATACTACAATATGTGGCAAAAGAGCCGATGCATCACATTTTGATCACATTTTTATGAAATCTTCATTTTCTTTGGTCAGTGAGTGAGTATATTGCTCTGACTTATAAGAAATCATTAGTAAACATGTCTTTTCTTACCAGACAGAGCAGCCACAGGAGTACATAGCGAATTTGTGTCTTGGAAAATAAGTCATGACCGAATTTCACACAAGCAAGCGCCTCGAGGAAAGCGATGGCCCTGAAGGGAGGTATAAGAGAATTAGATTAATGGTTGTTAAACACAGGTTTTTGTATTTAACAATGGCCCCCTCTCTTGGCAATGCCATTTAACTGCAATTGAGCTTCTCTGTGAATACAGAACACTTGCGGCATCTGAGTACAAATACGTGTTCTGTATTATTGTTCCCTAGTCATTTAAACACATCACAATATTCACTCAACATATTGCTGTGGGAAACTGTTTTTCACTTTCAAAGGTTACATTTCATGGGTAAACCTCAGACAAGAGAGCGACTCGTATTTCATGCGTACAGAGAAAGGGGCTGTCTCGTTGCTATGGAAACTAGAGCAGACTGGGGGCATTAGCAGCTTTGTGTCTGAGATGAGGTCAATAACTATGTTATGTTATGAATTTCATTTTGGTTTTATAAAGCTGAATTTCAAAAAGCCTCTCTAAAAGTAAACATTCTAGTCTAAATTAAAAAAGAAAACTACTAAAATTAAAGTTGATATTTAGACGAAAAACTTACAGGCTAATAAAATAGCTTATGGTCAAGACAACTGTGATTTGAGAGTGGACTGCTGTTAGTTTGGCTGAGCTGTTACCACGTGTGGGAAGCTTCCATTCAGTGTTGCGTTGTACTTGTGCAAGACTTTGATTGGTTGTCATATTTGAATTTAAAACATTCCGCGCTTTGCCTGCCAATCATTTCAAACAGGAGTAGATCAGTAACAAGTGAAACTCTCAATTCATGGCACAGTCTTTGAGCACACTTTATGATTTGTTTGATGAACCCTACCAGACTCTGGACAAAGGTCAAGACTACAGCTATTAATGATAAACCCACAATGGTGCTATTTTACTGACAAGCAAATTAGTAAAACAGAAATGTAGTAAAGGTAAAAATGTTGAAAGAGCCCTTAAAAGAATCCCTACTTTAATGCAGCTTCAAAATTTGTTTCTAGACCAGTGGAAAACACAGGGAAAAACATACTTACCCAAACACCCAGCATTGCGTGCCAACTCGTTTACACTGGGTGTCTGTCAGGTATGCATAATATTGTCTGAAAGAGGTTAAAGAAAATAGAAGTTAGTACAGTAAAATATAAAGGATGCATCTAAAACAAATTGTAATGCCAGAATTTCAATGCGATCTTATAATAAAAATAATGTCAGGTATTATTTAGATCCAGAGAATCATCCAGTGAAAGATTGGAAATACCTAACAGTGGGTGCAGTGATGACTCCAACAAGGAGGATTCGACACCAGCTGAGAGGGTGAGACGCCTGGAAGACGAAGATGTGCTTGAGAAAGAACGTGTTCAACTCTGTCAGCTGTGAATAGAAAAGATGTAAGACAGGTGAGATTTTAAAGAATTCCTTGTGGTGTGTTGTATATTTGCTGACGAGTGTGATGAGTAGGATTACGAAGAGAAGGGGACACCTTTTGATCAATTAAAAGAGACAATCAGATACATTAATAGGGAATATCATTGTTATTTACAGCCCTGACACTTAAATGTGTAGGTATTTCTGTGTCAAAGATTACAGTACCTGCCACAAGATCATAAAGAGATAGATGCCTGCTAGCCTCTGGAAGGACGACTTCGGGTCAAACCAGCGCACATACGTCCAGCTGGCTGGGGTGAACTGGAGCACGGCTCGCTTTATCTTCCCTGTAGTGCTGTGGATTTCCCTGAAAAGAGCATGTGCACATTAAAAGTACTGTGCAGCTACAGACCAACAATAATTGATATGACTCTAATCGGTATCTGCTAATATGACCTGTGTTTATGTATCAAAGGAAAAACGTTTTTAAAAAGACCTCTGACTAAGGACTTTTGAATTCCAAAAGTATTGAAATTCAGAAATTAATGTACAGAAGAAAGATTAAGTGAAAAAATATCATCTTCACTGACTTGATGCTGGCCCAGCGGTAGGTCCTCATTTCCAAAAACCGACAGGCAGTCATCCCTAGCCAGATGCCTCCTCCATTACACAACAGTATGTCAAGTATCACCTGATCCCACCAGCACTCCGCAAAGTTTGGCAGCAGGTGCATGAAGAACAGCTGTGAAAATAAAATGGATTCATGTGGTGCAACAGATTTTTTCAATCAATGAGCATCATTTGTTGAGTTTACAGTTTGAATGACTCCAGGACCTGTGACGCAGTCGGTTCTGTGATGAGTAAATCTGGTATTAGGCTGAGTCCAGTAATCTAATCCCTCCAGTCGACAAGTGGCAACAGTCAAGGCAACACCCTTGTTATGTGCAGAAACTCCTGCTTATACTGCTGCTTTGTTATGATGAGTTACTCCCAAACAAACACTCCTTGTTGACTGCACAGACAGAGCTGAGGCAAAGTTAGAAATAATGACTTTATTTGAATGACCTCAGATTTCTGTGTAGCTCCCTTTGACTGTTGCGATTCACGTAACAAATTTCAGTATGTGCAGATTGAGACTGGCCCCATTTTGACACACTACCTCAGTTAGTTCCCAGGTGATGCTGATGGTCCAACAGAGGCCGTAGCTGCGGATGAGCAGCGCCTTCATGGCCCAGCCTGCAAAGTGGCCAAATGCAAAGATGTCGAAGTGGCTCAAGATCCGCTCCCATGTTATCACTGTACAGTTTACAGCATATTCCTGGTAAGGTAATGTAAGGAAAGGTGACTGAATTAGAAAAAAAAACACAATGGTAAACAATCAAGAGCTCGATATGTCCTAATCTTAAATTAACCATATTCTGTAAACTGAAATGACATCAGAAAATCACATTTTTTTCTTCTAATAATAATCTTTTATTTTATTGATCTAGATTTATCAGAATCAGAATTCCTTTATTTGTCCTGCAAACGGGGACATTTCTGTATCACCGCAGCCTAAGGACAGTAATATCACAATATCTCTATATCAGATATCTGATCTATTCAGAGATGCAGAGCATAAATTGACAATCACTGAATTATTGTGCGATTATCTCCAAATCCATCTTAAGACATCAGGTAAAGAGAATAGGGCTGCAGTTATAAGAAATTAGTTGCCATCTATTTTAATAATTGATAAATCACTGAGAAGACTTTGGGTTTTGGACTGTTGGTTAGCACTTTGAAAACATTATTTTGAGCTCTGGGATAATGTGATGAGCATTTTATTACATATTTGTGGACAATCAGTAGACTAAATGATTCATTGATTAATTTTGAATGTAACTGGTAGATATATCAATATTGAAAATAGTTGTTTGTTGCCCTAACTATCCTAGTATTGTATAGTGTTAGATATGCTATGAACTTGCTCTGATGGTTTGGATGAGAAGAGTTTCAAAACCATCCTTACCATGATGTCTGCTTCCCGTGTGGCATTGCGCAGGTTGGGGTCCACCCAGTACATCAGTAACTTCACCTGGTCCCAGTTGAGGAAGATGAGGAAGACGAGAAACAGGAAGTACATCACACTGAGACCTACCCAGGACAGGAGAAAGTGAATGAGGATTAAGAAAAATGTAAACAGGATTTAAGCAGTAAAATAAGTGAATGGGAATGATGTTGATGAAGGTTCTCAGTCATCCAAGTCATGGTTAATATTGGTGCTGTATTGTAGGCAACTGGACTTGTTTCAGTTTCTTGAAGAAGTTTCACCTCTTATCCTAGAGGTTAGCTGGCTTTTAAACTTTGTGTGGGAGTGTCCTTACAGAGACGTTAAGGACTCGCTCCTTTAGATGTATGTGGACAGCAGAGTCTTGACCTGAGGAGTTGTGTGCCTGTGTTGTGCCATTTGTTTATGGAGAGGTTGTTTTGTCTCCCGAAAATGTAGAAATGTGGCATTCCTTGCTGCACTTAACAGGCAACTTGTTCAATGCAGCCAGGAGCCAGATGAGGGTTTGAAAGAGGAGTTAAGGAATCCATCTATGTCAAACTGGAATGACATTCTTTGAACAGAGGAGGTGGCCTGAGACACTGCTTATCACCCACTTACAATGCTGACTAAGTCCTCTCCCCAGACATCTTAACAACCATTCACTCCTGGGCTCACCTAGCCTAAGAAAGCAACATAAAGGCCGGTTTGACCAAAGACTCTAAAGTGGCCCCAATGACTCTGAAACTCAGAGCGCACAGGTGTCGTTAACGACTCTGTAACGACACTCCCACACAGGGTTTATAAGACAGCTAACTCCTCTCCAGTTAGTTGAAGCTGAAGAAGCCTCTTGGGTGAGAGGTGAAGCCTCTTCAAGTCCAGTTGCCTACAATACAGCACCTAGAATATGGATGATGTAAAGTGAGTGAGACAGATGTGGGCAACCACTCACCAAACACCACTCGCCACACTGCAGGATGAGGCCTGGTGAAAGGACCTGATGAAGAAAGTATCATATTGGTGAATGAGTTTTTGCACAGTTGCATATCTCATGGTCTCCAGTGGATGCTCGGTTAGCTTTCTTTGTACGACTACCTGTTGTCACCTAAGTTCAATACTGGACAACTGTGATATCTCCATGACAACTCAGCAAGATCTCTCAGTGGAAAAAGATTGCAAGAAGAGTTTTTTGTCAAACTACTGTGTCAGAGGGCAGGACGTGAATCAGGAGAGATGTTCAGACTGGCTTTTTTGTCTCTGTCGCTGATAAATGTCCTTCGTGTCTTCAAAATGCTTGATTCCCTCGACCAAACATTCAATTACTATAAATAATCACATTTGAGAAGCTGGAAAAAGACAATGTTTTGTATTTTTGCTTAAGAAAATTATGAAATTAATAACTAATCATTAAAATTGTTGGCCCGTTTCCCTTCATTGCCTGATTGTTTCAGAACTGTATTGGCCAATACAAGAGAATAACAGGGCAGGGACTTTTATGAATGAGCCAATGTAAATTTAATCTCATATCTTACCATTAGGAAAAGCCAGGACACTGATGACCAAGAAGAAGGACACCACCACCAACAGACCAACTCGAAGATTGTTGTCAGAGTTGTCATCATCCCTGTAACAAACAGTAAGACATGTTAGCAAAGGGAGACTTGTGTTCAAACATATTAGGCACTGTGAATATTACATTCAAATACGGACAGCTAGACAAACTATTGAACGACAATGGTTCATGTACAATGTACTTGTATCTTTTAAAACATTTTCAAAACAGCACTTGACATACTACTATTTAAACTTTCAAGCTGAAGTTTACCTGGTAAAAGCGAAGTACATGAGGCTGAGCACAGTGACTGTGAGGAGTGTGATGGTGTGTGGCTTATAGAAGAAGTCCATGGAGATATCGTCAACTTGTTGCTCGTTTATCATTCGGAAATGTAACCCATAGTTGACTTCATCCCTCCGAGGTGTTCGGGAAGGTGTCGCGGTGGCTGCCATGTCGCTGTTGCGGGCTACTTTCTGAATTTTAAGTGTTGAATAAGGACGGCTTAAGCTAGAAACTGTAAAAGCAGAAAGACGGGATGATGAGAGGAAAGCAACTCAACAAGAAACTCTGAAGACGAGCTGAACCATACAGCTAATGGGGGTGTTTGGACGTGAAAACACGCCTTCTAGTATTCACGAAAACAAATAGTATGGAGTATTGATGTACAACAATTTACAAAAATTGTAAATATTGCTATATCATTCAATCAAATCCAGGTATTCCGGTTGACTATTTACATGAGTATGTTATTTGTATATGGTGGCACCCACAAATACGTCATTGTGGTACATCCCACATTGTGACACTTCCGTGAAGTCCTGCCATTAATGTGCACGTGAAAACAGTTGACATTGCGCGACACTCCGGTGGATGATGGAGCCGAGTCGATGATAGAATAGCTGGAAGCGAAAACCGTGAGTAAAAGATTAAACAATCTGAAATTAAATCTTGACTTTTGCTGTTTTTCCTATTCCTTATTATTCCCAACGCTTGCTACATTTACTGAAGCATCCACTTCAAGCTAACGTCTCTTGAGCTAGCTGGTTGAGGGCAACGATTCAGACTCTAACTTCTGTTGTATGTCCCAGCTGCATTCAGAAATAACACACGGATAGATAAAATATTCCATATGTGTATGAATGGCACTGGTGATATCGCTCCGTTTCTTAATACTAGCCATCACACTCATGAACAGCTGAGCTAAGTTAGTTAAATTAGCCTCTAGATAGCTCTAAAACAATTCCCTTGGACTGACATGCAGCACCACATCATGCTAATTCTATTCACTATGTGTAGATAAAACCATCTCTGTACCTTATATTCAATAATTAATTCCTGCATTATTTGCATTTATTCACACAGAATAGATCAAATCTGATTCATATATTGATATTTTGTTTTCCAACTCCTGTCTGTATGATTAAGTGTTTGGTTTGGTCTTATCTGTATTATGATTTATTTTTTTTCTTGCAGAATCACCATGGCTGCATCCTGTGCACAGCTGTGTCTACAATGCAGACGTCTTGTTTGTTCCACAACAGTGGCGAATACCTGGCGGTACTCCACTCAACTCCGCCATTGCACTACAGTCGCAGGGTTACCTACGAGAATCCTTAATGGATCCCCAGTTATCTGGGGGAATCACACAACAACTCAGGCAAGACAGAGGTGGAAGCAACAGATGTTCTGTTCCAGTTCCGTCTCCATCACACATGTGGCAACTGAGGCTAAGGAACTGTCAAGAGCTGATGTTGTAACAATCAGAGATGTTGCTCCAGTGATGGAAAGCCAGATTTCATTAGGTAAATATTGGTGTGGTGTTGTGACCTGAATTTATTTATTTATTTGTTGTTTTTTTCACTTAATGGAATAATTAAATGTAAATGTTCACTACTTCTAGAGAGGGAGATGAATAAGTTGTTTCTCTTTATATTTTCTTCTTCTATCAGATCTGGACGCAGCTGCTGAATTATCTGCATTGGAGGAGATCAGCGATGAAGAGGCTGTCAGCATATCTGTTCCTTCTGCCATGCCTCCAGCTTCCACCTCTCTTAGAGACTATGTTGATCAGTCTGAGACAATCAGCAAACTGGTACAGCTAGGTAATGAAACCACTTGAAAAATCTGTTGAGAACAATGTCATTTTTTGGTGGCTACATATTTTTCAAACGATCGTCTTCTTATTGCAGGTGTACAGCTGTGGAAGCTTGAAGAAAGGCCCAACGTAGGCTCCATGCTGCTGCGGCTCAACTTCAACACAGATGTTGCCCCGAGGTTGCTGTTTCTCAAAGACATCGGGGTGGAGGACTCTCGCTTTGGCTATATCATCTCACACAACCCCTTCATTCTCACAGAGAGTTTGGAAAATCTACATGCCAGGTGAGATGGAGGGATGGAAACAATGGATGCCTATTTATATATATACCAAAATTGTAAATACTTAAATCAATTAGTCAGCTGAGATTAGTCACTCAAGTGACTGTAACCATATATACTGTACACTTCAATAGTGACAGGTCAAGTAATTTTTCTTCTCTGCAGTCTTAATAATGTTTCCATTTTTCCATTGTTTGCAAAGGGTGAACTATCTCAAGTCAAAGAAGTTCAGCGCTGAGACTGTTGCATCCATGGTGTCCAGAGCTCCGTATCTGCTCAACTTCAGTGTGAAGAGGCTGGACAACAGACTGGGGTTTTATCAGCAGCAACTCGGCCTCAGTGCTTTTAACGTAATCGTTTTCAAGTGATGATTGTCTTTGTACAGTGTATTATCTAGCTAGTTGTAGTTGCTTTTATGGACCATAAATTATTCTTTTGTTAATAGAAATATAAAGCATTGCTGGTTTTCTTTCCCTCCACAGGTACAGAACATTGTAGCTCGTCTACCAAGATTACTGTGCTGCAGTTTGGAGCCTGTTAAAGAAAATCTGAAGGTACTAAATGACAGAAGATATTATCTGAAAATGTTGTTTGAATTACTTCGAGGCGCTGTGTTTAAATACTTTTTGTTTTCAACAGGTGTGTGAAATAGAGCTCGGCTTTAAGATAAATGAGATTCAACACATTGTTACTGCCATCCCAAAAGTGCTGACAGCCAGTAAAAGGAAGCTTACGCAAACATTTGATTTCCTGCACAACACCATGAAGGTGCCCCACCACCTGATCACCAAGTTCCCACAGGTAGATTGATAGTAGTTAGTTGTTGATTGTTTTCAGTATGAACGTATTCCCTTATGTATTCCTATCATTATCGTGATTTAAAACTTGAACCTCTGATATATCCTCCCACAGGTCCTCAATACAAAATACTTGCGTATCAGAGAGCGCCACCTGTTCCTCGACTACCTTGGAAAGGCTCAGTATGACCCATCTGAACCCAACTACATCGCCCTGGACCGCCTGGCGTCTTTGCCTGATGAGAGTTTTTGCACACAGTTGGCTTTGGCCACATTGGAAGATTTTTATTTGTTCCAAAAGACACTTTGATTCTTCATGAGGGGATATTAAAAAGGACTTCAGAAAACACTCGGTCAAGCACACAGAATAAATACCACAATGTTAGATACATGCAGACATTAAACTCTGAACCCATATAGAGCATGAACTGGATTAGTTATTATGATGTAAAATGTGCTTTGTAAATGTGATGTTTAATAAATGTACACAATGTATATTACCTCTTCTGCCTGAAATACTAGTCTTATTTACCATGACTGTCTAAAGAGACAATGAGTGTAAGAAAAGTTATGTTCAATCTGGTACCTGTAAAACATTTACTTCAGTGTGGGGGCTGTGGATAAAATTCATTGCATCATCCATCGAAAACTGTCAGTAGTGTGAGTCTATTGTAATTTTCCAGGTCAAAGAGACCTGGCTCTTTTTTTTCTATGGCAGAATGTGGCAAAGTACGTTTTCTTAAAATGTGCATTTAATTACAACTTCAAAGTACTTGCAATTTATTACAGTATGTCGATTACATATGCTTCTTAATACTAATGCTCCACTGAATTTCTTAGTGAAATATTGTGCTTTCTACTCCACTACATTTGCCCAAAATTTAGAAAATACAAATATACTTTTTATTTAATTTTTTTCTGCAATTAATTATACTCTACAGAACTTTTACTTGTAACTGGGCGCTTTCTGTATGCTTATTATGATCACAATGTGATTGCTCTGTCTTTTAGATTTAATTTACAGTCTTGATCAAATCACAAAATGAGCTGTTTCATTAACCATAATGACAATAAATTATGCGTGTTAATTTTGTAGGAACGGATTGACCTGTCAGAGTTTTCAAGAGCGTTGATATATTTTATAGGTTTTAACTGTTCCGGAAACTTCCAAATAAGCTGTAAGTAGTAGTTGTGCAATAGTCCGTCCTTACCCACAAGGCACCGCGGTCTTTCTTAGTGTTAGAAATGGCGTCGAGGGCACCAGGTAAACCAACATCTCTTTTTCTTAACACTTTCATTTTTAATTCAACTCGGTTAATATTGTATAATACCAGTAAGGTGTGACTAATGTTAGAATTCAAAGAATTGTCTTGCGGGATATTTTCCGGATGAATCCGCCCGTTCAAGCATTTGACTTGTGTGTGTCCTTTAGTGTCCCCATGCTAACGTGCTAATGCTAAGGGTGCAGCTAGGTTAACGTTAGCTGAGTACAAGCTAGTGCCTTATTACCTTCAAATAATGTAAATTATGTTACAACTACACAGTCGCACTGCTGTGTAGTTAGTGATTTAATGTTTCTTGATATTTTACCAAACAGCTGTTATTGCGTCCAACAGTAGCTAACTGTCAGGTGTTGTGCTGTAACAGATTTACTCGGGTGTCTGGCAAGTCAATGTTAGCTGTCTACCATTAAAGCTAACGTAACTGTTATGTTGTCCAATCCGTCTTTGCAATGCACTAGAAAACGTATCCTGATCTCAGTGGTACAAGTTATATGCTATTTGACACCCAAACGTATTGTCTGTTTTAGATAGGACACTTTGAACAAAGTTCAAAGTGTCTGACAGATCTGACAGATTTTCAGATATCCTAGTATAGTGAATGTCACCTAAAGGAAAAATCAACTGTGCTAACGTAGTAGCAATACTGTATCACCGTCAGAACTCCTTCCTCCGCTTATCTGATCATAATTGTAAGATCTGCCTTTCCTAAAATGAATCTTGTGCTGCCTGTCTGACCCTGTCACGTCTGTGTGTGTCTGCTATGTCATTTTAGTAGCGACAGGCAGGCTCATGCTTGGCTTCCGCAAGTGGTATTACAGCTTGTGTGGCTTCAACAAGCTGGGTAAGTTCAACCTCAGAGTGCCAATGTGTCTCATGAAACACGCATGTCTAGAATGAGTAAGTTATCTCGTATGTAATCATCTTCATCATTGCATGTTTTCTGTGTCAGGTCTCATGCGCGATGACACAATCTATGAGGATGAAGATGTGAAAGAGGCCATCAGGAGGCTTCCAGAAGACCTGTACAATGACAGGACCTTCAGGATGAAAAGGGCCCTGGATCTCTCCATGAAGCAGCAGATCCTCCCTAAAGATATGTGGACAAAGTTTGAAGAGGTGCGGTTAACTAATTTAAATAGGTTTTTAATGTAAAGACAAAGTATTAAACTGCATTGTTTCCCCACCTTACCTCTGTGTGGTTTTAAACAGTACATGTTGATTTTTGCAGTAATGTTTTCTCATGATCAGTTCACATTATATGCTCCCTTGTAACTGATGTACATACTCAACTCAATAATAAGCTGTGAGAACTGTAGTCATGTACTATTTACCTCCACCTGCCTAAAGTCTGATAAATGTTAGAAAACGGGATCATTTGAGTTGTGATATTGTTATATCCCGATGTCATTGGTTAACCTCATATTTGTCTTCATATCTTTTTATTTTAGGATGTCCCTTACCTGACACCATATGTGGATGAGGTGGCTCGTGAGAGGAAAGAAAAAGAGGAATGGATGAAGAAATAGACGGTTCCTGGTCAAAACTGTTGATCCTGGTCTTTGGTCGATGCATGGTTGTCCCCTGGTGTAATATTTAAACAGAAATGTGATCTATAAAAGTGCTCATCAAATAAATGTACATTTTAGAAAATATAACTGTTTGAAGATTTTCTTTATTGTTAAAACAAAATGGCAAACTTGCAAAATTCTGATCTTCCCTTGTTGCAAAATTGTGCAGCTTACCTATACAAATTCAGTTATATACGAGACTTCAACCAAAATGGAGACATTAGAACATGTACAATAGATACAGGATTTCGGCAAACTTCAACCATCTACCATAATAATTACAGTAGCTACATTTAGCTTTACTGCACATATTCAGCTTACAGACTGCAGGAAGCACTGGAGGAAAAAAGATGCTTCGTTGATGGTAGCCCTGATGTCAACAAATCTAGTTTACTTGGATCCATTTTCCAGTTGTTGTCCTTCAGTCATGTACTGAAAAGTGCTGACTGCTTGTTAGCTAGCTACTAGGTGCTATTAAAATAAATAGTCTCATTTAGCTTAAGAACACACCTTTAAAAAGCAAGAAATTACAGGGGTCACTCAAGGTCAACAAAATTACAAACATTACTTTTGGAGATTCAGATCTGCTTTACACAAATGTCTAAAGTCGTGTAAACAATCTGAGTTCACCTTGATCCTTTTTCTGTCAGTCCATTTGGTTTATTAATCCATTAATTATCTGTCTACGTCTGTGATCTCCTCTTGTTCACATCAGTTATGGTTCCTATAAAGCTCCCAACGACGCTGTTAAACGATTTCAGTATGGACACTCCCAGCTCGTTGCTGGTTTCAGTAATGTCTGGGTCGTAGGCCCCCATGAGTGGAGTGCAAACCTCCACACTCCCTCTGCCTGCTCCATCCAGGATCCCCGTCAGCTGGCCCCTGACCTCCTGAAACAGATCTTTATTGTACCCTAGTAGGACTGCATCGTCGAGAGGATAAGTGACATCCTCAGAGTAGCAATCACGGGGGACAGGTAGCTCTATGTACTTCAATTTTGGAAAGCCCGCAGAGAGCATGGAGAACAACCTTCGCAGGGCTGAGGAGGTCAGAGGGTTTCCCAGGAGTTTGAGCTCCTCCAGCGCCTGACAGCTTGCCAGAGCATTAGTGAAGGCGTTCATGTGCTCGTCCTCAATGTCGCATTCTTCAAGAGCCAGGCTGGCCAGTGTGTCTGAGCAACGGCTGAGCAGTTTGTGGAAACAGGTGGGGAAGGAGACGAAGATGTTGTGTCCGCTGATGTCCAGGCGGACCAGGGCCTCACTGTGGAGGCTGTTGGAGAGGTACGTCATGTCCACTCGGTTCAGGCAGCAGTTGGCCAACTCCAAGCACTGCAGGGGAGTGTTGAGAGGACTGGGAAAAGAAAAGAGAGTTTAAAGAAGTGAATTTGTGTAGGATAAAAGGTCAGTGGTATCAGAATTGGACGTTTTTTATGAGGTGATTTAGCAGACAGATGCATATTAGGGTTTGTATCCTCTTCGTGTAGGATTTGTCATAAAGGATTGGTGCCGGGCCACAAACCCTAACCATGGAAATCCAATTCAAGGCACAGAACATGGTGGAAAAATGTCAATGCTTGTAAAATTACAAGTACATCTTTTTGGAAGAAAGTTCAACATTCTGTCCGGTGAGCACTGTAACAAATGCTTAAAAAGGGAAATTTCAGATTATTCTACATTTGTATTTTAAAATTATACGCCGGCCTTTGATCGACAGCTCTGTGAAGTCTATCCAGCAGGTTTCTCTCTAAACTGCTGCTGTGGCCAGGTGCAGCTGTCTGTTCTCACTCTGGCATCAAGTCAGCAATTTTAAAAACAAAATACTTCCCATTGTTAAACAAGAGCCTCAGAGCTGCAGTGTCCCGTGATGCTGGTTAAAGGTGATTATTTTGAGCTATATTAAAGCTCTTGATTCTTTGGTGTGCATGAAAGACCGACGGTGAAGCTGTCCATCGCCTCATTCACACAAGTAAACACACAAACAAGGACACCTCGGCCGTTTTCATGTATTCACCTTAGCAGCTTGCGCAGGTGTCCGGTCAGAGTTGAGAAACCCACCAAGAGCTCAGTCAGCCCGCTCAGCTGTGCCAGCAGATTGCCGATGGTGGCCAGCAGATCTTCATCATCAAGGCCCAACCTCCTCACATCCAACGCTCCAGCTGGTAGGGTCAAAGACTGCAGTTTGGGGAACTCCACCCTGGACAGCAGCACCTCCAAGTGTACGGCCTCCAGGGGAACATTGTGGACCACCTCCAACTTCGACATGGCCTCAGGGTCCGCTAGGCGAAGGACGTAGAACAGCTGCTTGAGAGTGAGGGAATCTGCCCGAAAACCAACAAACCGGAGCTTCAGTGGACAATAGCTGCTGAGGAGGAAGACCTGGGCCACCTGCTCATAGTTGCGGCCCGTGATGAAGCCGTTCAG
Source organism: Diplodus sargus (assembly GCA_903131615.1). Lineage (NCBI taxonomy): Eukaryota > Metazoa > Chordata > Actinopteri > Spariformes > Sparidae > Diplodus > Diplodus sargus. Next base: position 3,793,518 of record CAEMYA010002128.1, read on the forward strand.
ACGGACATCGACGGATGTTTCAAAGACAGATTGGGGCACATTGCTGGCTTGCATGGCCACCACGGTCTCATAGCACATTTTGGTGAGGAGTTGGGTCCTTGCCCACCGACCCAGGGTTGACTGGCAGGGGCAGGCCTGGTGCTCGACATCCTTCAGCGCAGTCAGGTCCACCACACGCAGGCTCTTGGCGTAGGTTCGCGGAGGAGACAGAACATACTCCTTTAGAAAACAAGAGGAAATGGATGAAAAGTCCATTTGTGATCATTTTGTGTTTAAGCCATCAAACGTATACAATTCTAAGATCTGAAAACATGGTACAAGAAAAATGCAACTAAAACATGAGGCCTATAAAACCATTGTAGTACCTTTAAGCCAGTTAGAATAGCTGTCAGACAGAGCTTGCAGGTGCGGGAGGTGAGGTCCATCTCACAGTCGACTGTCGTTCCCAGGAGCCTTTGTAGATTTAGATCAGGAAGGGGCCACGACTGAACCAAACCATGCAGCAAGACAGCCTGCTCATGGAGGTAGCAGGCCTTGAAGATAATTGGGTAGAGGTTAAAAGACACACAACTGAGGTTTTCCAGAGCAGTGGGGCCACTCTGGATGAAGCCCTCAGCAGCAAGGAATCGCAGCGACTTCATGTTTCCGTGAGTTTCCTGGTTGTTGGCGAGAGCTGCAGTCAAACAGCTCTGCTCGTCTTTGTTTTGCCTCCTCTGTGACGGCAGCGTCGTTGTTTACCCTCTGCTGCAGTGCATGTGTCTGGGCCCAGGCTTTTTGTGGCGAGACAGGGGCAAGGCACGAGGGTCTTGTGGTAGGTAAGTGGGTTGAGGCTATTAATAGAAACAGCTGCCTCACGTCCTTCGTCGGGGGGACAGTGTCTATTTGCGACATGCACCGGAGAGATTAGCCGGGAAAAACATCTGAATTGCACAGGGAGCCTTATCGCTATTCACACCTCTCTGTGAGGCGGACACAATACACAAAAGAAGAAAAAAAACAATGTTGTGAGAGCAGAAATAGCAGCAACAACAGTCAAGTCTCTGCGCAGAAACGTCAGTTGCCAAAGATTAATGCTTTCGAGAAGATGCAAAGCTACTGTAGTTTATTTTTTGGTATATTTAGGTTCCCTGAAAGCTGCCAAAGTAAACAGCTTTTGCCATTATCACATTACATGACATGTGCTTGCAACCGTTATGGTCTCCTGAAGCTGGAAAAATATTTGGTACACTCCAAAAGATCGTGTGTCATGTGTAGTATGCCAGAAATACCAGTGTTCCCTGGTCACGTTTCGCAGTGCACAAGCGATCGTGCCTTTCTGGCTATTCTGACCCACAATCCTCCATGCTGAGGAAGCACCATCGCATCAACAACCGCCGAGAGAGCACAGGCACATTACAGCTCACCGACATATGAGAGCGCGTGTATGATAAATACAGATTGCGGCAGAGTGAGCAAGAGTGTCAAAATACAAGATGTCATTTTATTCGCAATGTTTATGAAGGTTCTCGGTCATCCAGGTCATGGTAAATCTAGGTTCTGCATCGTAGGCAACTGGACTTGTTTTTAGTTTCTTGAAGGATCTCTGTTAAATCTAAATGGCTATAAAAGCAGCATTCAGCGAACACTGAACTGGCCGTCCTGGATCTAGAGTGGGTCATATTTTATTATCTTTCACTGACTCTAGATAACAGTGGCTTTAGAATATAAATAAGGTGGTTCAAGGACCTGCTACACCAACACCAACTCTTCTCACCTGTCTCACACGTGTTTAAATGGCATTTATGAAGGGTGGTAGTGATGGTGGTGGTGATGATGGTGCTCGTGGTGGTGATGGTGCTCGTGTCTCTTGGCGGTAGAGGCCAAGGCTCCACATGAGGGCTGCGGGTGGGAAAACATCTCCCTGTCCCCACCCGGTGTGGGTCTACTGTCTTGTGCCCTGGAGCGAAGTCTTTTACTGTGAGTCCGCTGTGGAGCATGCTGGCAGAGGTGGTGCCATGAAGCAGGGTGTTGGCCATGTAGCCTGAAGTACTTCCCCTCTCCTCCGTTCCTGTCTTTCCCCACCGAGATGACCTTTGTTTTCAGGGACTGAGGGACAGGCAGGCCTCTGGGAGACTCAGGGGAGATGCAGCTCTCTCTAATCACCATAGGGTGGTGCTGAAGAGCCGAGTGAGCATCCTGTCTGGGCTCCTGAGAGGGAGACTCTGTAAACAAACAAACAAAAAAAGGAATAAAAACAGGGGAGAAAACTTTAATGGTATAGAAAAACAACAGAGATATTTCTATACCTGTATTGTCGAACTTGGAGCTGAAGTTTTCAACGCCAGCGAGATCCAGGTAGTGATTTCTGCGCTCTATGTTTTCATCTGCACAATAAAGCCTTCTTTCGGGTGTTCCCGGCTCCTGAGACGCACTTGGCTCCTTCTCGGCTGCAGTTTTCAATAAGACAGGATCGTTATCATGACAGCAGTGACAGAGGTGAGATTTTAAGCAAGATCCCACTGTTGAGGGACGTTTTTGTACAGCGAGATCCTCTTTCTTTAATGTTTGTCTGTCAAATTATCTCTCTGTTTCCTTGAGCCATAATAAAAATGAACCTTTTTGCGAGGTCTTCTCTGGGTCAGCTGACGGAGTCACAACCAGCTTTATCCTCAGGGGTTTGGTGCCACCATCAGGCTGCTTTACAGATGCCTCTAGAACCTCGTAAATGGAGTGAATCAGACTGCACATGTCCTGCAGAGCACACAAGTACACATAAACACACGGCAATCTATTTAAAACTGTACTTAATTCAAACTAACGTCTGATAGAAGCCTACCTCTTTGGTGACCTTGCCACTGTTGTCGAAGTTGTACAAAGTGAAGACCCACTCCTGCTGAGTGTCCTCGTCACGCACCACGTTACACTCCGTGACCTGGACGAGCACATACAGTCAGGGGAACAGACTTATTACAGATGTAATAAAACTTTAGCTGCAGTCCCGTAGTTTATAAGGTAGAATTAAAGGTTACAGTAGTTTATGTGGTGTGGAGTTAAAACCATTGTGTGTCATTTTAAAAGTACATTGTTGATTAGTATCAGATGCGGACAGATGCCCCACACGGCAAGTGGGAAACATTTCTGGGGAACCATTGTTAAGGGTTAGGGTTTTGTATGTCTTTGTTACCATTTGTGAAAACACGTGCAAAACAGTTCTACACAATAAAAAAGGTTTGTGAGGATCATTACACTAAGATTTGTTGTTGCTGTTGTTGTTTTGATTTATCAAATGTTGGCAAGTGATTTTTATATTTTTATTTTATTTCTTGAGGCAAAAATAGAGTTTTCTTTTACCTGCCAACAATAAATAAGAAGATGTGTTCTCTGTGAGAGCAGCGCTTTTGTTTACCTTTGTGCGCTGCTATTTATCATTTAATAAAAATGGATCACTAGAATGTTTTTTCCTCACTTGCCTATCAGGGCTTACGTAGATGTGTGACGTTGCATGCTTTTTCTTTATGAGAGAGAAAAAAAGTAGCTTTAAAAAACACACAAACACAACTACCATTAATCTGCACTACAGTTATTACGGCGCATTAGAGTCCCACCATCTGGTGCTTCAAGTCGTTTGGAAATGACAAAAATGATCTGCACATGTTCATTAGTCAAAGACATACTCACACCAACATGGCCGTTCCTCTTCTTTGTCCTGAGGTGGGTGCTGTTGCCTCTGTCAGGTGCTTTCTCTGGTGGCAGAGCCACTGAAAACACACAGAGCTGCACTGTGACCATCAACATCCAACAGACTCGCAGTCTGACAGTAGCCTAACTAGGATTATTGTGTTTACATGCTGTGCCTTTGTGATGTAAGTATTACTTGTCATCAGCTCGTGTTTTTAATAAATGTTTGGCAGAGGGGAAACTGAAAGCTGTAAATCTAAAGCGTTCCCCTCACAAATATAAAACAGATGCTTCTCATTTCAGGATTTTCTTTTCCCTGAAAGCAGAGACAACTTTTCAAGCTTATGTAATGTACGGAATCTACACAATAATAATTAATGTCATTATAAAACATAGAGAGTCAGTGTGACACGTGAAATCCTCTACTCACCTCTGGGGTCACGGTCGGACTTGTTTTCCCTCAATTCTACGTACAAGTTCTGTAACAAAAGTGACAGAATTATACATTAATGGAGAGCCCATAAGAAAGAGAGGGTGTGGGCACGAAGAGAGGAAGCAATTAAGTGATTTTCATGCCCCCTGAGAGTGTGGTTTGTTCTCCAGATGTGAGCAATGCCGAACAATCGGAGAGCATCCGGGGTTTTTTTGTGTCTTTCAAAGAAACTGTAATTGATTCTTCTTCCATTCCTGTAACCAACGTCTTTTCCAGTACATTCAAACAATGAAGAAGTCAAGTGATCTTTGTTGATTTTCCTATAAACACAGGGAAAGAATGTGAAGCAGCAAAGGAGCGAGAGATGGGGGGAAAAATATAAAGGTCAGCGATGGTTTGGACATTTCCCAGATGGCTCTTCCCTTTAAAATGTTGACATCCTGACCTTTTCACCCCCATCACATGTAGCAGTCGTGTCCCTGAAGTTTCATACGGTCATTAAATGTAAAATCGCACAAATAGGGGCAATAAATACCAGACAGTTTCGCAGGTGAGCCATATGGACCTTGTTGCCACCTCAATTTTACTCAAGCATTGTACAAATTTGAGGTACTTGAGTTTTTACTGTTATGCAAATTTACACTTCCACTTTACAACATAGTACTTTTTTTTACTTTTCTGACAGTTTTAATTACTACTGGTTACTTTTCAGATTACAGTTTTTCATACTCAGCCTGTCCAGAAATGTTGTTTTGGTTGTTTTTGGCACAAATTCTCCCAGAAAACTGATGAAAAAAAGCTTTAATCTGATTCAGGTAACGGTGTATGAACCTTAGCTATAAGACTACTGATAAAACTCTGAGCTTCTGTGTGGTGAAGGTTGTCAGGAAGGTTGTCTCATAATTCATGTGCCTTTTATGGATACTTGAATGGCGCTCAGTAGAGCACATACCTCCACCAAGGCCTCACTCATAGATACCAGCCACCTAAATACGGCTTCAAGATCCGATCCCCAGCAAAAGTTTTCAAAGGTTTCAGTATGTTTCTACACATAAAACACAGTCTTTGGAGCTTGTTGACATTGATTTTAGAGTCCAGGTACAGAAGTCATCAGAGCGTCATCTCTCCATGTCTTACAGTGAAACTTCACATTCAAGTATCAAGTTATCACCAAGACTGTTTCG
>CAEMYA010002128.1:3798890-3840379 GCA_903131615.1 Diplodus sargus
AAAAATAAAAATTCTGGAGGGATTTTCAAAATAAAAGAGGACGTAATTGAACAATTTGGGATTTTAGGGTGGATTTTGGCTCAAATCTAATCACAAAAACGAATGTATCGTAACGTATTTACGATTAGATCCTATTGTATTCGATTGCATGTATCAGATTCTATCATATCGTATCATATGGTATCATATCCTACGGTATTCTTTTGTATCATACAAAAGTTGTGAATTGGACAACTGGACTGAGGGACGGACTAACCGGGCAAACAAAATAACTAATAAGTGTATTAGTTTTTCTTTGAGCTTGGCCGTCACAGTAACAACTCGTAGTTGTCAGTTATGTAAGACGATACGAGGCTGACACATGAAGAGGCAAAAATTTTAAAAAAAAATGCTCATGATGTTTGCTGTTACAATATTTAAACAGCATCTACTAAGACATACACCGCAGCCTCCCTGGACACACACACACACACACACACACACACACACAAAATCTAGAGATCATACCAGAGCAAACAGGTTTGTGTTTCTTTGGAAAGCAATGTTTCCTGAGCCTGACTCACTGGAATTCGACAGGTAAGTATGCACATATATTTTTACCGTTTAATCTGTCATTATTTAGTTTGACATCATATTAATGCAAGCTCTCCTTATAATGGTTTTTAAACAACTCTGCAGACCACTTTAAATGTCAAGTTTCTGGCAAGAGAGGGTTCACGGAGGCCCAAAAGCTGACAGAAAACAATGTAATGCATCTCATGCGGTGAGATTTCTCTGTCATTTGCGCTTCACAGCGATGGCGTTGTGAGGTGTCAAACTATAACTGGCTGGAAAATTTAATCGCAGGAAGCTCTCCCAAACCCCACCACAACCCTTTAAACTCCTTTTTTTTTTTCCAAACAGCAGAACTTTCCAGAAACTCCCATACAGCCCTGTTCACATATATCCTCAACTTCTAACACTTTAAAAACCTTCAAACTGGACAAAGCTGACTCAACTCATACAAAACTCCTGATTTCAGCAGCTAAATCAGATCAAACAGGCTAAAGAAAAGAGAAAAACATCACGCTGGGTGGTTAAGTGAGTTTACTGTCCCGGTGATCATCAAAAAAAACAGAAAACATCTCTCATTTGTTTCCACCACAGATCAAATCCACGTGTTTATAGTTAATAGAATGGAAGATAATGCTGAAAAACTGTTCATCTCCTCTCTCACAGAATCCGAGCCCAAAACGTGACTGCATCATTAATGCCAACAGCCTACATGTGATGCCATTTACGCAATCAAACCCCCCTCCTTCCCTACGAGTTTCCCCTCTCAGTCTGTGTGTCTGGAGCAGGAAAAGCAGTACCAGATGTGGAGAGGTTTTTTTTTTTTTCAGTTCAGTCTGGTATAAAGACCTCGCTGTTCGGAGGGGAGGGGGGGCGCTTTGCACTTCACAGGCTTGGAAGTCTCTTTATAGAGATGGAGCAGGAAGGGCGGAAGAATAAATATACGACTGCCTTTCAAACACCTTTTATGTCTCCCTGGACGTGATGAGAGAAAACACTGTTTACCCCAAAACTGGCTTAACTGAGATGAAGCTGTTGGCACCCACGGCGGCTAATGGCTGTGTTTGTGTTGCTTGAGCATGAGAACAGGCAACTCTCGCACATTTCAGAGGATGTTCTGGGGGAGAAATCTGCCCCTAAATCCTCAGGTGTTCTTAGATATTTTCATTTTAAACTAATTGTATTAATACAGAAAGAACTATGACACCCTCTGTCCTTAGACTACTGATTCTTGATTCAGACAAGAAAAAAATGGGAGCACATTTTCTAGACTTGCAGAGTCTAAATGAACAACATTAGTAAATCTCCAGTTTTGGGGCACTGATTGGTTTGTATCCATCACCATGCCTGCCATCTGATAATTGATCAATACCAGACCATCAGAGTGTAAAAGACATCCAAAATAAGCATCATAGGATCTCTTCAGTCTGGGTCCCTTCAGAGTTTATGTGTACATTGTGTTATATTACTTAAAAATATCAGAAAATAAATGAAAAAAATACATTAAATAATGAATGAATGTTACCTCTGTCAGTTTGGTTTTGTGGATGTGGATTTGCTCCGGCTCCTTCTGACAGCTCGGCACACTGGAAGCCAAACTACCACCTGCAGAAACAAGAAAACAAACTGGAACACACGCACGGGCACAAGATTATGCGTTTGGTTTGTCCAGCATCCGCGTGTTTACCTTCAGGGTTCTGCCTACGTTTCGATGCTGTCCGGACAACGGGAGGAAAGGAATAATAATACAAAGTCAGACGCGGTACCACGATCATTGAAAAACAACGCTGAAAACAATTATCATAAAGCATCTCACCGAGTTTGGACTGGAATTTGCCCATGCTCCTGCCGGTTCATGAGATCAGCAGGCGGTCATGATGTCCAGCGCATGGGGTATAAAAATAAAAAATGTCATCTGTGAAACATCCATCTCCCGACAAGAGCTCAGGGTGACTGTGGTCGCACACTCACACTCACACACACACACACACGCGGGGGATTTTACAGGCGAGGTACAGCTTGAAAGTTTGACTGAGATGTTTATCAAAGAGTGTAGACGCAGAGCGAGAGGAGTCACTGTTGCGCACTTCTTTCTTCGGGCTATGAAAACTTTAACATACTTTTCAGTGGTAGGAGATTGACCATTAATTATAACTACTTTATAATTTTGGGGGGATTTTATCCTTTACAGTAATATTATAAATATGAATGACAATAAAACCTTTAAGCCCAATGGCACACTAGTTTGGCTCATAGGAAATAACAGTGTTGTACAGTTGGGGTGCTCTTGACTTGCTTTCGTGACAGATCTTCTCCACACATTAAGGCAGTAATTAAGTATTAAGGCATGAATAATTCTGTCATGTCTCTGACACCATGTGACTATGAAAATCTCCATATATACACCTATTTTTTTATTTTTTTTTATCAAAGCCCTGACCATTCTTTACCTTCATTAGTTCAGCTTTTGTTGTCCTTGTTCTTAGCTTGGCTTGTTTCTATTCCTGTGTAAGGAACAAGACATTGAGTGAAATCCCGTGTATGGGGGGCACATACGTGGCCTATAAAGCCAATTCTAATTCATTGCAGCTTAATGTTATCGTAATAAAATTATTACTGCCATTTATATTAATCATCATTATTTTCTTCTTTATTCACAGAAGGGAAAAGTGATAAAATAAATATATAACACAAAAAAAAGAATAAAAAAGAACTAATGTTGGCATCACAGCATCTCAATAAATAAATAAACACTATTTTTCAAACAATCACAGACAAAATAGATGGTAGAAAAGAGCTTTTTATTTAACAGTAAATACAAAAAGTAATATTCCAAAGTCGCAGCTGTGTAAACAACTTGATTTAAAATTGTATTCACACCTGATTTTCCTTTGTAACAAATTACAACCTGTCTTCAATTTGAAGTAATGGCTGCGGTTCACAACCATTTTTTGTTTTCATTATATTACATAAATGTACAAACATCTGTTTCAAAGCAACAGATTCAGTCCATATTGCTGGTGTGTTAACTGCTGCCACTGACGGACTCTTTGACAGTGAGGGCTGGTGTGGGTCCTATGTGGCTCCAGATGTAGCCCTTCTCTGGTCGGATGGGGATGGTGGGGAACGGAGAGCTCCGCGACTTGAAATATTCAGAGGGGGCGTGGCACACAAACTCCAGGTACTCCATCTTTCTAGGCAGATCCTCCTCTGGACCTGTCGCAGAACAGGCAATTCTTAACTTCCTGTAAACTACTGAAAATTAAAAAAAAAAAATCTGAATCTTAAATTCCTCACCAACAATGTACGTCCCGGGATCAAACTGGTCCTTTGGGCTGGCCTGAGTGGGGATCAACCAGGTGAGCGCTGCACTCTTTTCGCAGTACTGGTCCTGCACAAAACCTCGGATCTGAGCGTAGTATGGCTTCCCATCTTCCTCATCTGTTACCTTGATCACATCTCCTGTCTGGTAGTACACACCCTGTGAACACAAATATAAACACTGAGGATGACAACAGCTGGGACTCCTTCTCTCACAGCTAAAAAACATGATATTGAACAGAAACATTAAATTATTTTCACTTGGTAAGAATGAACAACATACCTTATAAAACACTGATTCCGATGTGATGATTGTTGCAACAGATTCTGGTGCTTTGATCGGCTGAGGAAAGGGATCAGAAACAGGTACATTCATGTTGAAGCACAAGGAGAGAGAAAATAAGAGAAATATACTAAATCTCTGATTATTCCAGCTCTAACTTACATTTTTGAGTTTAAATATGTGTCGTCTCCCCTTCCCTTTCGTTGACACCTTCTTCTCAGACGCAGGAGCTTTGTATTTGGTGCTTCTCAGCCGCGCAGACCTCCTGTGGATCTCCTGCTTCGACTACAGGCAAAAGCAACAGATTGCAGGGATTTAGCTGCAGCAAAGTCACCTTCACCCTATAGCAAAATGTACTAGGGCTGCAGCCCATGATTATGAGGTAATTATAGAAAAGATCAGAAAAATAAAGAACTCATAATGTCTCAGAGCCTGAAGTGATAGCTTTCCAAGTGCCTGTTTTATCTGACCTACTGTCAGAAACAACAAGACATTGTATTTAGAGCTGCGAGGATTAATCGATAAATTGTAGACTATCAATCCCCAATTTGATAATTGATTCATTAGTTTCTGTAACTTTAAAAAGGACAGAAAGTCCAAATGTTCTGATTCTAGATTCTTAAATGTGAATGTTTCCTGGTTTCTTTGCTCTTCTATGACAGCTCTTGCACTGTGGACAGAACAAGACACTTGGAGATATCAACTTCAACACTGGGAAAGCCACCTTTTGACACCATTTTCTGGTAATTTATACACCAAACAACCAATCAGTTATTTGAAAAAAAATTATCAGCAATGGCATTAATCCTTAACTTAGCCCTAATTCTATTTATAGTGATCTAAATCAAAACAGGGCAGCAAATGTTCACATTCTTGGATCTCAAACAAGCAAACATTTAGCATTTTTCACCTGATCAGATACTTTATTATCAAAATAGCCGATTTTCAATAATCATTGAATTTACTACTTGTTGTATCCCTGGAGTCTACCTTCATCTTCGACAGACACAGACAATGGTCTTCCTATAGTGGAAATAAGAGTGTCAGCATTAGAATTGGAAGAAAAAAAAAACATGCTCATATCAAAGCACAAACCAGGAGCTGCTCTGTGATCGATTATAATCACTACATCGGGCTCAGTTATTCTGCCTTTCAGTTCAAAGAAGTACTTAAAATGTGCAAAACTGAGGTGTAAAACGAGTTCACATACTGGCAATGTGAACTATATTTTAGAGTAGGGGGTTCCCTTTAAAAACGACCAGTGTGTGATGCTAATATTCCGCACAATAAGGCACAACAACCGACCTGCTTTCCACCGCCATTGCTGGGCTGGATGCTGGAGGAAATGGACGGTCCTGACGCTCCGCCGCTGCTGCTCTTTCCCGTGCAGTTGTTGCAGAGGATCTCTCCCTGGTTTCCTTTCTTCCACATCGACGAGGAGGTCGTCTTGCACACAGCACAGCACGGCTTCAACCCCAGCGGCATCGTTAATGCTCGGAAAGCGACGCCAGGGCACGAAGAAACGGACGGCTACACATGCAGCGCTCAACAATGAGAGGATGGACGCTCGTCTAGCTCCTGCTAACTGTGTTTCACCAATGACACTGATACAAATGACACAAACAGAGAGAAATATGTCTCCTTCCTGAAGCCAACAGAAGTTAAATGACAAGCTATGACTTTAGAGTAATTACGATACTCACGAAAGCATCAAATGCAACCGGAATTGTTTACATTTGCAGACACATCACCGCCATTGCTAACGGAACCTTCTTCTTCTTCTTCTTTGCGTTTTTCTTCTTCTTCCCTCGTTTATTGGCGGCTCGCAAACCAAAGCGTAAAGGTGCATGCCGCCACCTGCTGTGCCGGAGTGTGTCGCCTCAGGGCTTCATGTGCGTCAGGTTACATTCTACAAGTAAATAATTAATAACACAAGACTCCCCCATAAATAAAACAAATATCATATCTTGCCATGCAAACCTGTATCTCTCAGAAAAATACAGCCTTGTAGCAATCCCTCATTTTGTCACTCATCCCTAAAATCCCCTCCAAACTCCATATTTCCGTTGTGTATTCTTCCTGTATATGCATTTCAGAATTAAGAGAACACAAAATCGGAAAATGATCACTCCCTATGTCAGTATCAGTTATTACATTCCATTCACATAAGTTACTCATATTCGTGGACACTAAGGTAAATACTAAACATGACACTGTGTATCTTATAACGTCCACCCTGGTGCCTCTTCTATCATTAAAACAGAAAGTGCTCTCTCCTCTGTTAAGCTCATGAAGACAGTTATTACCTGTATGATCACTTCCCCAAAGAGTATTGTGGGAATTCAAGTCTCCACACTATATTTCTATTCTGTCTGCACTTACTGAGATCTCCTGAAATATTTGCATTGTTAAGCTCTTGTATGAGTTGTAAAAACTGAAGACTTTAAGATTGACTACATATTTCTGTTGCTATGCATTTATACTCATTTGGTACATTTATTCTTCTATAAGCTAGCATGTCTCTAACACATGTTACACATCCTCCACCTTGTCTTCCATTATTAATCATGTTTCTTGTGCACAAATAACACCTGGTGCCACTTTTCATCTTTTTTAAACTGCATCAGCATAAAAAAATAGTTGTTATACTTTATATTTCTGCACCTCTCTGGCTTGCCTTTGAACAGGCCACCCTCCACAAGCAGCACTGTGTGCACCACCACAGTTGCAGTTTTGGATTTTTGCATCTTGAACACACTTTCTATATTTATGTTCACCTCCACATCTTAATTTCCTTTACATTGTCCTGCAGTGTCTCTGACACTTGAAACATACCAGTGGCGCTGGGATAAACTCTCTAACATAGCTCAAATATCCCATTTTTACTTTCTTAGGCATAATGTTTGCAATCTCGAGGACTACTGATAGGTTGTCTGTTTTCGCAATCCTTTCTTTGCATTTGCAGCATTCTAGCTTTCACCACCTCTCCACATCTTGTTTCCTGAGCTTTCTCATCCATAACCATTGTCATGGTATACTGGATTACAATCCAGTATGCTGTGGGAAATAAAAGAACAATAAAAGATTTGGTAATAAAAATAACCCATACTTACATTGATGCAAATGATTAAAGTGATCAACATGTGTGTCAATAAATAGATAGATTAATGTGGCATTAAATGCATACAAAATAAAGTAGATATTAAATGTAGCATGAATTATTTATAAAATGGAAAACAAAATGGGAAAGTAAATAAATAGTTAGATGAATTCAGGGGCAAATTAAAGCATAGATAGCAATTAATGTCACATTTTATACATAGTGCCTGCATTTATTTTCAATTTTATTTTTGGTGCATTTAATGACATGTTAATTTGTTTATGGAGTCATTTGTTTATCTATCTATTCTTTAATGGGCAGTTTCAGTCCTCCATACAAATTTGCACTGTTTATAACTATCAAAACTTTAATTATAATAAATTAGTAAAAACATACAACGAACAGAAATATAAAACATAACGAGAAAATAAAGTGTCTTGTAAATAAAATATGAGGAGGGGGATTATTTATAAGGACATGTTATGATGATGAAATGATAATAATGACATCATGATTACATTTTCTTTTTTTAAAAGTCTGAACTGAACGCAAAAAATGTTTTTCGCCGGAAGTGTCTCCACCCTCCAGCAGGTGGCGGTAATCCGGCGCAAAACCCGCCAACTACTCTTAATTTCATAGAAGAAGAAGAGTCAACGCGTCACTGTTCAAAACAATACTTGAAGTTCCGCCTGTCTGGCGCCGTGTTCACATGAAGATGTCTCAAAATACTCCCGACAAAGATGACCAAACGTCAAGCAGTAAGAAGAACATCTCACTCCCGATCTCCAGAGTGAGGCTGATAATGAAGAGCTCCCCGGATGTCTCCAGCATCAACCAGGACGCGCTGTTCCTCACCACCAAGGCGACAGTAAGCCGATGCTAAATCATTGGTGCACTGAGCTCTGCTAACTTCACGGCTCATTCATCTGCTGCTGCTAACAGGCGTTAGCTCACTGTTAGCTTCTCTTGATAACTGTATATGTAGCCTCCCCAGTTTCCGCTTGAGCCCAAAAAGTGCACTCTTACTGTGAGTTTCTCCTTCGCTGACTTGTTGTTGTGTCGTTGAAGGAGCTGTTTGTCCAGCACCTGGCTATGTCCTCATTCAACAACGGCTCCGGGAAGGAGACCAACAGCCTGTCGTACAGCGACCTGGCTCACACCGCAGAGGAGACGGAGACCTTCCACTTCCTTACAGGTGAGTCCAGACACGGCCAGGTGAACCTACAGGGGCCACCTGCAGCATGTGAAGTTGGTCCCTGTTTACAAATTACAGCTGAAATTGTAGATTAATGTGGAGTCCCACAGATTTTATGTAATTGATGGCTTTATCACGCTATCAGCAAACACTCAACACAATTAGCTAACTAATTGCAGTCCAATACAAAAGCCCTGCAATACATTCCCAATATTCATGTTTTTGTGCAAGTGCATCATATTGACTTATAGCTGCAACAAGTAAGCGATCAAAATGTTGTATTAATGTCCAATGATTAGGATAAACTAGTAAATCATTTCTTAAAAAATGTGAATATAAGCTGGTTTGTTTTTTTTGTTCTACAACAGCAATCTAAATCTTGTGGGTTGTGGACAAGCCAAGACATTTAAGGATGGCATCTTAGGCTTTGGGATACACTGGTTGACATTTTTCACTGATATTCTATAGACCAAACATAATCGCTTGATAAAGAAATAATTGACAGATTAATCAACAATATAAATGATTGTTCGGCTCCAGCGAACAAACATTTTGTAAACCTTTACTGACAGACATGAGCCTGGTATTAGAATGGCCTCTCTTATAAACAATACCCCAAAATCAAACAAAGTCCTCCAAAATGACCAGAGACCTGTGTTACACTTACTGTATACTGTATATACTGTCTGATTGTTTTAGCCATTTGAAGTATGCTATACTAAATCATAATCCCATTATATATGGATGTTACAAAATGCAATTCAAGTTACCATGATAGAGCATCCATACTTCCAGTTCTCAAAGGTTATTTCTGCTGTCCAGCCAGTTCTTTATTATAACTCTGAACTTGTATTCTTTAAAAGCAACACGTCTTGTTTCACTGTAATAACCCATCATTGTTGATTCCTCTGTATGATCATTTTAAAATGTAAGCAGCTTTTTTTTATTCGAATCTATTATAAGTTATGACATGTACTCGAGCCAAGTAGTTTAAACATCAACCAGCTATAATCTCTAAACATAAGGATAGGATCACTTCTTTAACTTAACTGAGTTGATTTGAGGTGCGCCACACAAAAAAAATCACAAAAGAAAATCACCAAGGCGCTGTCTATTAAACAATGTGGCTTAATAAAACCTGACATCACGCCTTCGTCTCTTCATCATGGAGACAGAAAAAGTCATTGTTTTAAAGAAAGTGACTTGGATTCTAACTGTGATCTCTTGTTCTGCGATGTTTAATAGTTTTCGGCAGAAGCTTTAAAAAAACAAGTTGTGTTGTAGCTGTGTAATATGCTGCTGAGAGCTCAAGTTCACTGTGTGGTAGCATGTTGATTGACCGATTAGCATGTCATGGGCGGCATTGCACTACTATCTACGGTAAGAAGATACATTGAACGAGAAAGAAACGAGTTTGACACAATGAAATATTCTCTTTTTTCTCTAACCGACAGACATCCTACCTAAGAAGATCTTGGCTCGAGATTACCTCAAGTCCTTGGAGCAAATGCAGGAAGAGGACGCTGACTTTTAACACTTTTTACACTGGCTGTGTTTTGCACCTGGACAGATGATGAAGTGTACACACCATTCATTAAGAGCAAAATGACTGGCAGGACAGACACCTTGGAATTTGTCAACTCCTTTAAACACGTTGACAGACTTCAGCTGTAGGGCTCATGGAGCTGACAGTAAAGCCACGTAGGGCAAATGTGAAATTAAGCGAAGACTCAAACACAACAACCTAGAGAGTCTTAGAGCACCATAGAAGAAGAGGATGTACCTTATGTCAGTCAAAGTTTGTAACAATGTCCTAAACAAAGCAGCCTCAGATTAATCATAACCCCTTAAGTTGTCTGCAGAATTGATCACCTCTACAAAAACAATATTTTTGTGTAGGCTAAAGTACTGTTGGTGCTAACAAAAGGTGCAGTTGAATAGTAGATCTCGAACAATTCTGCATTTGGCCTGTAGTCAGACTATCTTTGAGTAGCAGCAACTTATACATTTCATACCTGTTTTCCACACACTATTATCAGCAGGAAAGAATTGTTTTTTTGTGTGTGTTTTTTTCTGAAGGCCTGCATGAGCCTGCATGTAACAGACCAAGACACAATGGGAGTCCATTCCACACAGCTGGAGCACAGATGTGTCAGCTCCTGAGTTGTTGCTGCCTTTAAAATATGGTTGGGTGAACACTTTATTTTAGACACTCTGTCAAACACTGATGTCAAAGTGAATTGTGCTGATGTTTCTGATCTAAGTTATTCGTGATGAGGCTTTTTTTTTTCAATATAATGTCATGTTTGAGTTATGAGTAGCTTCTCATAAATACTTGAAAGTTATTTGAACTGGTCAAAAGTACAAATACCTCTTTTTTTCTCCAGTTTAACTATAACGCAACTGAACATGCTGTGTCTTTCCAAATGAAAATTCACCCTCAGCCTAACAGATGTGACTATTTAAGTAACAGCTGACCACCGTACAAGGCATCTTCCTCGTAAATTTGTTGTAAAATTGTTTAGATTTGATATTGAAATAAAGTTTCATGCTGTCTGATATTCGTGTTGCACTCCATTTTTACCCGCTATGAGACCTATTACGTTGTTTAATTTTTTTCCATTCCTTCATTTAGTTATGTTAGATTTTGTGCATGTAAAAGATCTTGAGAGTTAACATGGCCAAAGTCTGCAACAACTGAAGCTCCTCTGTCCAACAGAAAACACTGCTCCTTAAACGCATCGTCAGTAGCCCTTACCTTGTGACATCACACTGTGTCACCGTGTTGCACGTTTGCAGAATGAATGCTTCGTGGCTAGTTTGGCGTGTTAGAATTGATTTAGCGCAGCTGCTCTGTTGTTGTTGTTAGCAGTGCTAGGTCAGGCGTGTGTGAGCCGGCCAATCGGAGGAGACTGAGATTTCAGGAGGAGGGGCTTTAAAGAGACAGGAGCTGCAACTGTTTTCAGACAGAGGGGGAATATAGTGCTGCTGCACTGGACAGCATGAGAGAACTGATGTGTTTTTTGAGCATTAAAGCATTTAAAACTATTCTAGTAGTAACCCACAATTCAATTTTGACCCTGAAAAGGCATAATATGATAGTGACATCTCCATGTGAAATGTGTGGAAAAAAGGCAATACAGAACAATGGCTTGAGTTCATCACATGTCCCTGATACTGTGAGGTTTATTGATCTCTGCTGCCTCCAGGATACACATGTTACTGTGGTAGGTATTTGGGTGACTTAAGGTGCATATCAAGTGTGTTTTGTCCTAATATTACAGACTAAGATAATCCTGAGCATGCATTCATTTGCTACACTGAGTGAGCTTTCATGTTCATTAATATCCTGGTATTAAGCGTTATTCTGGTTTTGATTCTAATCAAGATATATCCAGGTTCCTGGCAGCTGAGATAAGGTGTTTACTTGCACAAAACATAACTCGGATACTCCAAAAACATCATCATAACCAGGATACTAGTGTATGTCTTACTACACTCAGTGTTGTACAATCCTTTAACATATAAATACATTTCAAATAAGGGAAGAGTTATGAATCATCGTCACTGTCGGATGAGTTTGTTGAGTCGAAGCTGCATGTTCAGCAGAGTCTTCTCCAAAGTTGAGAAGTGATTCTCCAGGGTGTTTGCCATGTTCTCCCTTCCATCTATGGCGTCTCCTGTGTTGGCAAGATGCTCTTTCATGCTGAAAGCGACGACAAACCACAAGTTAATGTCAGAGACACATTTACACACTGCCGTGCGCTAGAATTCCCCTGTGACTGTTTTAAGAGTAACACGTTTTTCCCTCACATGGAGAAAAATCATCGACGGCCATTCATTCTCTAGGGAGCCTCGTCTCGGCCAGATGTCCTGACAGATGAGTGCTGAAATGGCTCAGCTGCTTGTCTGGACGCCGTTTCAGCTCTGCCTTCTTTGGCTGTCATGCAGTGTTGTGTTTGGGTCAAACGAGGATTCCCGACTCCCTCACTAACAGTGATTTAGGAATAATCTCACAGCTGGCTTGGATCAGTATTCCTCATTATGTAATTCATTCTTACAGCGGGACTTGAAGCTGTGTTGTGTGCTGGGCATCTGAAAAGCATGGTTCTAATGTATCTATAAAAGTAAGGACTGTACTTAAGTCCAGATTTGAGATACTTGTACTTCAGTTGAGTCTTTTCCTTTTCTTTTCATGCCACTGAGGGAAGAATTATTGCAGTAAAAAACATATGAAGGCCTTAAAAAAATAATATGATACCTTCTTATGAAATAATTAATAAATTGATATCAATCATCCTTAATTACACTCATATAGCACACACAGTACCTTTTTCTGGTTTTTACTTCAGTAACATTTTCAGTACAGGACTTGTTTTGAGTTTTTTACAGTGTGGTATTTGTACTTTAAAGTAAGTAGAGAATAGTTCCACTCCCTCCACCACTCCAGAAAGTCAGACTACTGACATACAGATTGGGTGTACTGACCACAGTTTAAATATGACTGTTTGTGGATTGTTTTTGATTCCATTACAAACAGAGTATGACGTTTAAATGGAAAAGAAACTTTCAACACAAAATCCAGTGTTAGGGAAATGTATGAAAACTATTTGTGGGACAGCAGAAGTCAGAAAAAAAAGTGGGAAGATTATGTATTACTTCTTTTTACATAATAAAAGGGAGGAGAACTTATGTTTTCCTCTTCTCATTACAGAGGAATCCTTCCCTTGCGAGATTTTTTTGTAAACAAGAAAAAAAAAGGATGGCTTTCATTGTGACATGTAATCCTGCGCTCTGTGGAGCAGCTGTTAAGAAGAAATGTCTCTAACACAGCATCATCTGATCTATATTTTTAATGCTGGGTTGTGGAAAAATCCATCAGTTCTGTGGCTGTAATGACAGTTCATTTAGCAGCTCTTTACACAGAGAGTGGTCTTGATTTTTTTAAAACAAAATATGTGATTCAGCCCCCTTACACCCCAATAATTATTCTAATTCAAGCCCTGAGGTTATTTAATCCGTTAAATGGTCCATGAACGTCCGTTTCTCACCTCGTGAGGACCCCCTGCTCCTTCCCTTCCTTCCTCTTCTCAGCCAGAGAGACAAACACCTTCTCCATGGTCTGCATAGTTTCCACCACACTCTGGTGGTCTGAGTGGATCCCCTGGACCTCCTCTCTTGCTTGGTGTTCGTAGGAGCTCCCTCCCTCCTCCACCCCGCTGGAGGTGGACACCGCCTGCAGGGCAGCCCTGTTCTGGAGAACAAGCAGACGGGACCTGGCGAACTCCTCGGGTCCGGCTATGTTCTCCCAGCAGATCTCGGAGGACGGTGGTAACCAGAAGCGCTGGGTGCAGTTGACTGGTTTGCCCGGGGTCTCTGTTACGAAGGGGCTGTCAGCAGGGAAGCTGTGGAGCAGGTGCAGGAGGGATGATCCAGAGCCCCATTCCAGATCCTCAAAGTCTGGTTCCCCAGAAACTGGCTCAAGGGGTAAAGTAGGAAGAGGCCCTGCTGCCTCTGCACCCTCTGTTGGGAGGAAGACCCCCAACAGGAGGGAGCAGGACAGGCAGAGCACGGCCCTGCTCACTGCCCCCCGGAGCATCTCCAAACTGACTGAAACACACACACACACACACACACACACACACACACACACACACACACACACACACACACACACACACACACACACACGTACACAGCTGTAAAAGCTGGAGAGGCCAGTCGTTGGCATCATGACAGATTTTATCAACTGAGCATTTTTTCCATTATTCACACAATAGCTCTCCTCTCGCCAACATAAAACCCAGACCAACGCATTT
Organism: Diplodus sargus; assembly: GCA_903131615.1. Lineage (NCBI taxonomy): Eukaryota > Metazoa > Chordata > Actinopteri > Spariformes > Sparidae > Diplodus > Diplodus sargus. The sequence goes on from CAEMYA010002128.1 coordinate 3,813,161, forward strand.
CCATTTTATGCCTCTTTAGACTTACACTTAGACTTTTACACAAAAGTTTTATGTCCTATTTGTGGCTCAATGCAGGACTTAAAGACACTAACAATTATCATTAAGATTTTATTCCCCAAGAGTCCTGTTCGTTTAACTGAGTAATTGCCATTAGAATAAACTAGTTTTGATGCATCTATGAAGACCTTGTCTGCCTTCACAGCCAGCCTGGCATACAGGCCATGATTTACCCACAGTTCTTTACAAAACATTAGTGCTTTTTACTACAGTCCACTACTATATGTGCCTGCTGCAACTACTTTTACAGATTAAGATTTTAGATTAAAAAAAAAAAGCAACATACTCCTTTAGTTTAAACCAGTGTTTTCCAACTGAATGTTGGCTGGTGACTTCGTAAAACAAAGCAATGTGTAGTTGGCACATCTTGAGATGTTTCAGATGTCTGTGAGTTGTTCGCAGCTCCACTCAGGAGTTTCCACTCTAAAAGTCTGGCATGCTTAAACCATCTGCTATAAACGTGTGAAGACTAGCTGAACCTCCAGCTGCAGTAGGCGGGTAAAAACCCTAATTATTGATGCATCAGTATAAACAATTTAATAATGTCCTTTTAAAGTAATATATCAGTCACAGGGCCAAAACAAGACAGTCACTTTAACTCAGACAAGTTAAAGGGGAACTACGTAGTTTTAGAGACGAAATTCAAAATCAAATTCAAATGATGTAATAATACAAACTTTTTTTCCGTCCCTGAAAAAAACAAGCTGCTCTGAGAGGAAAATAAGGCCCCGAGAACACTGTTTGAACTTGTAAAGGTGGCAGGGTCCGCCACATATAAACAAAGTAAAACAGTATGAAACTGTGTTGTGCTTTAAGGTCAGTTTGTTTATTCAGTTTATTCAGTCGTGGAAACAAAGAGAGTTTGTTTAGTTAGTCAGCGAAGATCTTTCTCTTCTGATTAAAATGTCTTAAAATGACCCAAAACAACAGAGTGCTCCTTTAAGTAAGCTACATTTGACTGATGATAGCTTTTACTTAGTCTAAGTAGGATTTTAAATGAAGGGCTTCATTCACACTGTTGGACTGGTACATAAATAACGTTTCTTCCACCACTGAATTTAAGAAAAAAGTCAAACAAAAGACTTTTCACTGCAAAGAATCTGACACAATGCTTGCAAAATACGATTTAACCTTCAAAATAAAAGCACAAAGAAATCATGCTAGCTAGGCCTTCGTTTGATTAAAAATAACAGAAAGATAGCGAGGTGTCTTCAGTCGCACACTACAAAAGTGTTATTCCTCGACAACAAACATCTTTTATTATCATTTTGTATCCAAATCTCCCGACAGCTACAGCTTAAATGAATGTTTTACCTCTTTCGTTACAACCGGAAGTCAGCTCGGTATCTCTCTCGGCTTCCCAGCAGAAGATAAGAGAGTTGGAAAAGTGACGGAGCGCGGCAGCAAATACACAACCTCAACTCACGCAAACGTCTTTCCCCTGAAGAAATGTATCAGCATACAACAGTTCCACACATATCCTGTATATACATATAAAATGTGTCTTACCTTGTAAAGAAACCCCAGCGTCCACGGAGCAGTGTGTGTGTGTGTGTATGTGTGTGTGTGTGTGTGTGTGTGAGTGAGTTGCCGCGACTCTCCTCTGGTGCCTGAAGTCGTCGGAAAAAGTGAGTCGTCGGCTGCAGCCTGTTACATGCGATCTGAATCACTGTTTGCTGGCCAGGAGCGCGCGGAGCCAAGAGCCAGGAGCGAGGATTTTCCGTCTGAGGCTGTGATGGAGCAATTAGGGAAAACTTCCCCCCAGAGAAAAGTGAAATACACTTGTAGTCTGGCTGTGAAAGTCTCCTGGTTTACAAGTGCAAAACACCAAACATACAAGCTGGAAACAGATAAGTATCCTCGCAAAGTTTCCCCTCTAACTCTTGCCTATTTAACAGTGTTAATTTGCAGCTTTTTGTCCCACTTTAAGAGGGGAAGTGAAGTGATGTGACTGGAGTAGGAGCTCTGATGCTCCTGGAATTTATGAGCCATTTTACAATGTCCTAAACAGGATCAGCAGGCTTGAATTTGACCTATTTTTTTTTTACACTCAAAATGTGTAAGACATCATCAAATCATACCTGAATTGAAACAGCTTGTTTCCACTTCAGCAGTCACTATAAACATATTGTTCTCTCCTGCTGTTTTAAGAACAAGTACATGTTTCTTTTTGTATGAATGTTCCCAAGCCTTTGGGGAACTTATTTAATTCACAACATCTGTGTTTATTCAGTGAGTCTTTGAGTGGCCAGTGGTATCAATTTTCTGTATGTTACACCCTGACATAAGCAACAAGGAATGGGACTTTGGCACAAACAGGCGAGGGTGTTGTAATTTTCAGGATGGATTGGACACGAGACACCACACACACACACACCACACATCCTTAAAAAATATGTTGTGAAACTCAGGACAAGATGTTAAACACCAAACTCTGTGTTTCCTAAGAAGAAATCGCTCTGCAATACTGTCATTACAGATTATTTGGCTTCGGTCGGGTGGTGGTGGTGATGGTAGTGGTGGCAGCCAGATATTGTTTTCAGGTCCTGTTAATGACTTTCAAACCATCTGGGGGACGAAGAGGAGAAGTCAGGGTTAGCAATCTCACTCCAATGAAGAAACCTCATGTTTTTTGACTCAAAAGCGAAATATTTCAGGTGGAAGAGCCAGAAAATACGGTGGCCCTGAAAGGTCACAGCACTGCAACTTAATAAAACAAATGCAAAAAGACTAAACACAAGCAAATTAAGAAAACATTTCATCAATTTGACAACACATGCGCAGCATTTAGAAAACGCGCTGCAAAGACCACAACACAACACATTAGAATAAAGCGATGCAGATAGACCGCAAGTTGTTGAGTCATAACGATCCAGAATATGCGCTCGTCACGCTGGATGCCCAAACTGCAGCCTTCAAAAGATGCAAAATGCCGCCAGTATCCCAACTGACTTCAAAGTGTTTTTCTTACAAAAATAAACAAGAGTTTTATATCATAATCGTTGATAAAAGGTGAAAACATGTCAGAATTTGCCACCTGTTGAATTCATAATTAGAACAAATGGAGGAGAGCATTTTACCAGAGTGAGTGCTAAATGCTGCTAGCAGTAGCTCAGGAAGTGATTGAGCTAGAGTGGTAACTTCAGAAGGCTCTTTCAACATGAAGCTTCACATTTTGCTGATCATTTCTGGAAATATCTGAACGCTTGTACTTAAAATTCTGACATAGTGCATTTTTTTGGATTCATATTTTTTTTCTCTAGAATCATCTGGTGGGCAGATTTAAATATTATGGCGGGTCAACTTCATCCCACGGGCCCAACTTTGTGCTGCCCTGCTCTGAAAAGAAGATTAAATGAATGTGTCAGCCTTTCACAGAGACTCGAGGAACTTTTTAGCTGTGGACGACCAGATAGGACCACCTCAAAATGAAGCCAAGTCAAGAGCTTTGGTTGGAATGTACATAATACACTCTGGTTTTATTTTAGCTTTTATAAACTTTTTTGGTTTAAATCACAAAACAGTTGAAAGAAAAAGTACAGAAATTAGTTCAAATTACAAAAGATTCCTTTTCAAATGTCAGCACAAATCAAAGGTAAAAAAACACCCAAAAATCGGCCCTAACATCACTGAGCTCTCACCTTTTCTATCTTCACACCTCAACAACAACCTTAGCACAGCTCATTTCTCTCAACAGACAACATTGTTCGTCAAAAAGGATCTAGCATATCAATATATCATCAGAGTCTCAGCAGCCCGTACACTTGAACACGTGAACAGGCCACAGGAACGTGCAGCAGCTGTAGATTGACTTAAAGTTAAACCCCAACCTCATCTGTCGGCTGGTGGAGGCAGTGGCATCATCAACATATCCGTTAGACTTCCTGCTGTTCAGGTGTCGGGCAGAGGACAGTTGGTCACAGGACATATATATTCCCATCTGACTTCAAATGAGTTCATTTAAAAGATTCAATATGAACAATAAGAAAGTTACACAGGAGGCAGGCCAGTGGCCAATAAAATCCTTAATTGTACCTAAGATCAGATTTGAGAAAAACAAAGATTTCCCTTTTAGTCCAGAAAGATGATTAACTTTAAAATGCATCCTGAAGAAACATGCTAAATAAAACAATCTGCTCTTTAGCTACCTTGTGTCCCAACTTAACATAAATATAAATTCACTTTGACATAACAATCATATATTGATGTAAGCTCTATAAGTATCAAAATATCATATTTCAGCTCTATAACTGTCAGTGTTGTGCTTAAAGTCTTAACAGAGTTTTTTTTATTATCAGAATATCAATATTATTATCATTTCCCATAGAACGCAATTATAAAGGAGACATCTGGAAAACTGTTGACACCAAGAACTTCATACAGGATTAATTATGAATGTTTGATGGTGGTTTTATATTTGTAAAACTTTTGAAACTCTACTGCACATATTCAGTGAGCTGCATTACCAATAAGTAGACTTTTTATGGCGTATATACAAGGCGAGCGATTCTCTCTGGGCGCCATCTTTGCATCTGGTGTCCGGTTATTTTATAAATCTATGGGGCAGATGACTGGAACAACAGCGGTGTTGTGTGGTGACGGGGGAGATGGAATGACTCGTTTAGTGTCTGAATGTTATCAAAATCATTTTTAACACACAGAGAATCTAACACGTCTGTGATTGCTCGTATTCAATTGGAATAGGAGCAGCCCACACCTCACCATTATGCCAAGCCTTAAGTTCGCCTTTGCATTTGCCGAAACGCCACGACGTTGAATTACATCCAAGCTCAGTGTCCTCGCTGCTTCCTTTCCGCGCAACATCCTTGTACGTGGCAAGTACACAAACGTAATCATTTGCGCCGTTGCTCATCTCTACCTCCCAGTAATGGCGCTCAGTCAACCCCTCTTTGCACAGCACCTGAGTTTGACCGTCAAACCTCTCTGGGTGATCAGGATAGCTCAGCCAGCCGTCACATGTTGCCTTCTTGTTTTCCTCAGATAGATGGAGGTAGCCGTTTGCTGTGTTTGGGTCCAGGGTGAGATCACAGGCGTCTGATGGAGAATCCAAAACAAAATGTGTGATTAATCGCTCTCGTGGGTAAAAACACATTTCTTAAGCAGTGTAGTTTATGCAGTGTATTTGTGACTCAAGCACAGTAAATGACTTACACCAGATCAGATCTCTTTTGTTTGTGATATTCTTCATAGGAGGGAGGGCTGGCTTTGAAAAATCCTCAGTGACCAGTTTGGCGCCCTTGTAGTGGTAGATGGTAGCTCCTGTGTATTTCTTGTTATCAATGGCGGCAACGAGGAAACGGAATTGGCGGCTGTTCTTCAGCGCCTTGGCAAGATGGTGGACACTTCTGGCTTTTTGTCTCATTTTGTCAAGAACATCACCTGAGTAGTACCACGGGTCTTCATGGATACACTCTTTTTCGAACGAATGCATGTAGCGGTCCATCGCATCCAGGCAGGGGTCAGCACTCTCCAGGGAGGTGAAGACGAAGCACAGGACGTCATCGACGCCCGCGGCAAGAACCTCTCTGTCCAGCTCTGACGCATTTGGGACGATCTTTGTTCCCTCCATCATTTCCACACAGGACCTGATGACGTTGATTTCTCTCTCTTTATGATCCAGCCACTTGTCTAGGTTTTCATGGCTGAACGGTGACTTGTCTCTGTCATCAAGGAGTTTTCCCACCGAGCTCTCGTGTACTTTGCCTTCACGGATGAGGGGAATTTTCTCCCTCATGTTCCTCCGGAGCTTAGATGCATAAAGGTCACACCGCACTTTAAAATTGTCCAACTCCTCTCGGATCTGTGGAAACTTCTCCACCACCGCGTCCTCCAGAGCATCTTCGCATCTCATTTCCATTTCCCGTAAATCTTCGAGAGCATCCTGCACCTTCCACACTAATCCAGCGCTGATCTCTCTCTTCAGCTCGAATGCAGTGGTGTCATAATTCTTGAGAGGCATCAGCCAGACCATCACTGGAACACTCTTCTCTCCGTCCTCTCCCAGCAGATTTGGAAGTTCTGCATAGGTCCTCACTGCATCTTCAAATGTCGCAGGGTTGCTTTTAAGAATGAAGTCTCCGTAGAATTTGCAGGAGAATTTGTTGGTCAGTTCTTTTTCTTGTTCAGTCAGCTTGACGTCAGCTTTGCCCTCAATATCAAATGAGGGGATCTTCTTGATCACGGCCTTCATGTTTGCCTGGACGTCCTGAACGCTGCTGGCTTCTAACTTCTCGCTGTCAAACACAAAGAAAGCATTTGCCCCATAAAGGATTCCTGTGACGACATGTGTTGCTGTGGTCTTCTTGATGAAATCTATCTGTTGGGTGATCATGGCTTCAAGTTGAGTCACCGACAACTGTTTCAAGTTTGTGGTAGTTTTGTACCAACACGTCACTCTGCTCTGATTCTTGAATTTCTTCGTATCCCTCAGATACTCGGCAGATCCCCCAACTTCAACCAGTCCACACAGGAAACTGGCCTTCAGAGAAGCTTCAATGTCCATCAGAGAGGATTTGGATTCAATGCAGTCAGACACAGTTATTTCAAATGTACTGGACCGCTTCGGGGTGTTAGTTGTCTGCCCTTGGAGAGTTAAGCCTACAGAAAAAAGGAAAACATCAGTAGCCTGTTAGAGCACGGACAGAATTTGAATACAAAGATACAAAATGCAAAAAAATCACTTGGATATCTGAAGCTTTATCATGAAGGTATTCTTTTGCAGATAGCCGCTGGTCTACCAGTGACATTTAAGTGACAGACAAAAATGCTTTCAACACAATCACATCAAAAAACATGAAATCAAGGACAACGTGTGCAAACAAGTATGAACGTTTTTTCTTGAGGCTTTTTCTCACACAAATAAGTCGATAACTGCTTGAATCTGCTGCTACGAGTCTCAAATACGGGCACGTATTACACTGACAACTGATGTACGTCCACTGGACAACAAGAGGGGAGGCATTGTTATTGGCTGCTGTATTGTTTAGCAGTTATACATCATTCATTTATTGTCACATACAATTCATGGCTACTTTGATTTTACTATAAAAGCAAAGCAGAAGGACCTCAAGCAAAAATCAAAAACATAATGTAAGGAAAGAATAAATGCTTTGCATATCACATTTATTATTAAAGGACATGGTTCAAGTCGTCTTTTACTTAACTTTACTTACTTACTTTTCCCTAAAAAACTATCATGATAAATATTGTACCGTGGACTTTATATGCTGATGATATCATACTGTGAGTTTCTGGTATCATTACATCCCTGGTGTTTAGTAGTGTGGTTGATTGATTCAGGACATTTTTATACAAAGTATTCTACATATGTGTTATAAATATGCAAAGCCACTGCCCTCTATAGGTTGAAACCTGGCTATTGCAGTTTAATTTTGCTATCAGCAGATCATGAGGCAGGCAGCAGCTTCTATCACCAACCAACCCAACCTCCCTGCCACCTCCAAAACGTCTCCTGACTCGGCAGACTCAAATCAGATTAAATGCCTGATGGACCCACAGAAATCTTAAGTGGGAAATAAAAGGACAGGATTGATGACATTAAATATTACACACAATGTATTTGATAGTGACAAAGGAGAAAACTGAGCCCTGAGCTTGAGTTGAACATAGCGTTGCTCAGCGCACACTCTCATGCAAACCAGAGAGCAGGAGAGCAGAGAGCATGAGTGGCAGGGCGGCACGCACATTAACGATTACAACAAAACCATGTCCTCACTTCTCTAATCTCCCTCCCTGGTGTCCTCAGAACCAAAACATATGTTTTCAGAACCAGCCCCCATTCAGAGTCAGGGTTCACAGAGCAACACTGGTGACATGAAACAACAACAATGATTTGGGACAATAGTCAGGGCAGGGCATTCTTTCTGTCGTGTATATGAATGTAGGTTTGGTTAAAATAGTGTTAGCATTTAATGAAACACAACTTTAAAGACAGGTAGAATGAAATATGTTCTTAATAGAAGTTTAGTCAAGACTTACCTGGGATCAGTTGATCTTCCAGAGCATCGTAGAGAGTTCCCAGGGTGAAGGCTCGACCCAGGGCAGCAACTTTAAGGGGATCTGAGCAGTCCATTTCTTCAACCTGTAGAGAAAAGTCAGGTTAGTGAGCACATTGCCTTCTGTACCTCATTTACACTGTGTTTATAACAGGAGGAGTCAGCCTGCAAGACTACCGCGTAAATGCCAAACCCAGTTTGTCCTCACCTGGTGAGAGGTGTGTAGATCAGCTTCCAGAGTGATCAGTGATGCTGCAGGTTTCCTTATATCTTTTACTGACTCCTCCCACGACGTGAAGCTTTTCCACAGAAATGATGAACTATGAAGATACCGTCTGCAGCATTTTTGTGGAATAAAAACTTGAACAGGGTCCATTGTTTTAATTGATTTCTGATTAATTAATACAAACAGCTTTGTGCTGAGAGTTCAGTCTGACATGTAAAACATCTAGAGTTGGAGCAGACACACAGGAGAGGAGTGTACCTTCTGTGATGCACAGCACTTGAGTAGAATATGTCCCATCGACCAGGTATTCAGATTCTCCGTCAGGCTGCTTGTTTAGTTTGATCTCAGCTGTCTTTGGATCAATGGTCAGGGTCGTTAGGGTCTGAGCCCTCGTGTCACTTGTTATCACTGAAAGTAAGACAATTAAAATGAGAATGTATTTTTATGTACAGAGGCTTTCGTGTGTCTGTGTGTGTGTGCGTGTGTGTCTGTCAGTCAGTCAGTTGGTCAATGTCGTCTCCCTCTGAGAATGAAAAACAAGAACAAGATAAGTACGTTGTATGACTTCTGATCAGACTTCAGAGAGTGATGGCTGATTTTTCCCACAAATGACTGACAGGGTTAAAAATACTGTGACCAAACAGCGCAGGTCTGATCAAATACCAGAGATGCGGACTGAGTCATTGTGACTTGGACTCAAGTCGACTCGGGTCACTTTTGGTGACTTAGCGGGAAATAAATTACTTGAGACTCGACTCAAATGTTGGAAACTTGCAACTAGATTTGAGATTGAGGATCATCTCAATTTTAAGTGCGACACAATCCTTAAAATGTACTCAAACAAGATTAACAAACAAACTCCATTATAAAATATGACTTAAAGCAAAGCTGGTTAACAAGAGATTTGCAAAAAGCTAAAGATTGAAAGACCTTTTTTTTAGATTCTTATGAACCACGCTTCAATCTGGCATACATTCACAATACCAAACTCTAAACAATACAGTTAAGCCAAACCATATCTAGTAGGATGGTGTGTTACTTCATGCTCCTATGTGGGCATACCTGGACACCATTCACCCATGATGATGAGGCAGATTGTCTTCCTCAGTACCGGCTTCATGGTGGTCGTGGCAGTAAGAAAGGGGGTTTTGTCCAGGCACAGATCCAAAACAGATTTTATTATATCTCTTTGTCTTTTATCTAGTTCAGGAAACATCCTGGTCTGAAACTATCAGCTCTATTTGAGTATGTAGCGGCAATTCGATTTTTTTCTGAAGATGTTGGAGAAGCTCCAGGAGCTACGGTGGCCCCTCAGGGACAGGAAACTAATTACTAAAGTCTGTGTTTTGGCCAAATATTACACTGATGAATGTGAAAACATTTATGTATGTACATAATCTTACTAAATTTCAGCTCACTGAACTGTCTTCCTCCTCTCTCTCCTCTCCTTCTCGTTTTCCGTCGTCAGTCTTCTGGCTCTGCCGGCTTCATTTATTAAATATCACGCCATATTAAACTCTTTCACACAACTATAATGCAGAGGCAACCCCTTACACACATACAGTACACACACAGAGCAAGTGAGAAGATTAACAATAACAACTGTATGTCCCTGTAAAGCCACATTAAAAATAACAACATTAACAATAACAACTCTTCAGTGATCATTCAAACACTGTGTCAGATCTGCCCAACATCACAAAGTCAACAATTTGGGAAATGCAATATACCTGTGTGCAATGATCCCAGCAAGAAGAAACACTTACTCTTTTTCTCTCCCTGTATTCCCAGATTGAGCTTGTTTAAACGAGAGGAAATGTCAGACAAGTCTGCCAGTTGACTGAACCACACAGTGTCATCACATCTGATAAGTCTTTGTCCTGTAAGAATATTTGGACCTCTCTGTGCAATTAAAAAAGCCTTGAAAGCCTCTTTCCTCATGACAACCATCAGAACTTCCTGGTATTATTTTAGTGACTCTCTAAGGTGGAGAACTATCTCTCTGACTTGAATTAGGTCTGTGGAAACAGGTCGTTTTCTTGAAATATCAATCTGAATTGAAAGGAAAATATTGAAAATATTTCACATTTGAGAGGGCTTTAATTTTGAAATCCCACATCAGAACTTCCTGATATTGTTAAAGGGACCCTCTAAGGGGTAGTACTATCAATCTGAACTGAAATTGGTATTTGGAAACAGGTAGTTTCCTCCTAATATCAATCTAAATTCATATTGAAATATTGAAAATATCTGACATTTCAGAAGGCTTTTATTTTGAAATTCCACATGTGCAGACCCCAACACACTTCTTCCAAGCAAGCCCATTCTCTTGGACAAACGCGTTCAGGAGCTGGAATATGTCCTCAGCTGTTGTAGTTCTGATAAGATCAAGGCTGGATTGTGGGAGTGTGGTAAATGGATCAGCAGCTTGATTGGATGTAATACAGGCTCAGGCTGTCAGAGTGTGCTTTGTGGCAGTGAGCCAGTATGTGCACTTCAAGTTGAAGCCATTGTGTCTCCATCAGAAACAGCTCATTGGAAATTACTGGATGAATCTGAGGGGGCATGGAGATAATCATCCAACCAAAAGAGTGTTACAGGCCAGCTGGAAAAGGGACAGAATACAAACTTTTGTTTTGGATGGATACGAGACACAGCAGCAACAGACTTGGGAGTACATGAAAAACAGTTTTGCCCAACCGTTATGTGGTACGTAAACCTTCGGTGGATACAAGAAAATGTGGTGGTTGATATGAAAAATACTTCAAATCAAAGGAAGAAATGAAAGTGCAGATCCAGTGAGTTGCTTTTATGAACATTAAAGCTGCAGTCTGGAGTTTTGAGAAAAAAAGTGGACTTAGTCAGAATATTTGAATAAGCACAGCTCTCAGGTCAGTCCTTCTTCCTCTCTGCTGCTGAGTATCTGAGTGACTCTCTTAGTAGGAGTACTATCATTCTGAACAGAAATTAGGCTGTGGAAACAGGTAGTTTCTCTTTAAGAGGTGAATTATTAGATTAACAAACTAGATTTTGGGCCTGCAGCACTGTTTTGCTGTGAAACTCCCAAAATGTTCACCTGACTTTTTCCATCAGCATGAGGGTGAGTTGTTAATGAATACATTTTAATTTTTAGGGTGAACTGGGTCCTTTAAACAAGTGCTGTGTGGTTTTGGAGAAGAAATTCATCATCAGAATTGTAATATTGACAATACTAATGAGGTAAAAATACAAACTCACACTCTTCAAATACTACCTTTATCATCAAAAATATTAAAAATATAGCTAATCATACAGACTCAGAATATTTATCTTCTCCATAACTGAATAAACAAGCCGCTCTTAGAGGAAAATAAGGTCTCTAGAGCACTGTTTGAAGCTAGAGAGGTGGCAGGGTCCGCCAAATGTAAACAAAGTAAATCAGAATGAAATTGCAACAGAAAGCAGTTTTATTTATGCATAATGTTTGTTTGTCTGTTAAGTCGATGGTGGGCTTCCCCTTCCCAAAACTACATAATGCACCTTCAAGAAAAAATAAATCAAAACAGAGAGATCGATTTCTGCGCTCTTAGTAATAATACAGTGACATCTAGCGGTGAACAATGGGAATCGCTGCTTTACTGATTTTTATTCAGCCTCCATCATTAAAACACTGAAATGTCATCCTCCTGTTTACACTCTGAGCGGGACATTTGATAGTGTTATTGGCGCACATTTAAAAATAAACCCGCGCACCACTTAATATAATGACTTTTCCTGGTTTTCGTGTTGAATTCCTTCACAGTCTCCGGTGTGTGTGGAGCTCCAGATCAGTAGCGCTGCTCAGCCCCGGGTCATGTCATCGAGGGGCGGGGGGGGGGGGGGGGGGGAATCACCGCGGAGCTCCTCCCCCTCCAGCCTGCCGTCACCGGGGCTGCTGGACCGGAGCGACTCGGCACCAACAACCAACAAGCCGCCGGCTGCTCCTCCGTGCTGGGTGAAGACTCGGTGCAGCCAGGAGCCTCCCCGCCGCCGCCGCCTCCTCCTCCGCCGCCCCGTCGTCTCCCACGGCTGTCGACATGGCCTCCGACGGCATGGACGAGCGTTCTCCGCTGCTGTCGGGCCCCAACTCGGAGAATGTGACCCCCACCGCTCCCCCGTACCTGCAGGATTCAAGTCCCCGAGGTAAACACACGACATGACCGCAGCCCGCCCGCCTGCCTCCCTGCCTCCCCTGCATGCTGAATCATTTCGGGGCGTATCGTGTTTGTGCGTAAATAAAAACTGCAGCGGGGCAATGCAAGGCAAGGCAAGGGCAGTGAGGGAAAGGTGGAGCCTCCACACTGTGAGAACTGGAGCAGTGGGTTAGAGACGAGAAAAAGGGGGCCTTACAATAACAGCCAGCTCTTGTTTTTACTGCAGAAAAAAATGCTTACATCACGACTCACTGACGGCCTGGAAAGGTTTTTTGGGGATGATGGCTACGAGTCGTGATGTGGCACTGTAAGGCCTCGGTGTGGTGTTGTTGACTGACGGGAGGAGAGGAGAGGAGATGACCCAATGCAGAGGAAGGCAGCCGAGCCTTTTGTCCCAGCTGCCAGTCGACAAAACAAAAACACAAAAAAATGCCCAGATGTGTCCGAGGCAGCCAGAAATCAATGTCTGAGTCACATCAGTGCTCGTCTGCATCACAATGGGACCATGAACAACAAATCTCCTGATTCTTGGATCTGTTGTTTCATGCGTTGCATCCTCAGTCCAGTGCAAAACATGAGCGTTGACAGCCAGGAAACTGACACACTGTCCACGTCTTCTTAGTAAACACTTGGATGTAGGTTACAGCACCTTAATGCATGCGGGGACTGAATGACCCAGGCAATTACAGCCCATAAATCCTCTCTGTCTGTCTGGGAGCTCCCTGTCAGGAGGGACTGGCCCTTTTGAGATGAGATGCAGTCTGATCCAATTCTGAATTCTGTTTCTGTTCATCACACAGACTATTTCTTTCATCCAGATCAGACCCTCGCCTCAAATGTTTTCTCTTTCATTTTTACGAAACGTGATGTTGAAAAAAAAGAATCAGCCTCAGACACAGCGAGCAAAGTCCTCCCCTGACTGCTGTAGTATGTCTCGGCCGGTTGTTCTCCTCCTGCACATGAATGGACTCATTGAACGTGTAATGCTCTTTTCTCTGAGCATTTCCAAACAGCTGATATCAAAACAAAACATTTGTGTTGTTCTGGAGCCGTTTAATCTCACACAATTTATATTTACGGATTATTCATAAAGACTTTACGGTCTGTCTGGTTTTTCACAGCACTGACTAAGCAAGAAAAAAAAAAATCCTAAAACGAATGTCAGAATATTTCATGGCCCAGTTTCTCCTCTCCTCCCTCCCTCCCTCCCTACAGTCTGGATTACAGCTAATTCTGCTTTCTTTGGGGGTTTGTTGAGTCCTCAGTCAGCCAAATTGTAAGATGGATTAATTTGAGTCAGACGCCCGAAACTCTGGTGTTTTCCCTAAAACGCGATAACTGCGATAAAGCCCTGACTCATAATCAGCTGAGCAAAAGATGTGTTTTGTGAAAGTGACCCAAATCTCTGCAGTGTTGACTGAATAATCTGAGGTGGAGATTTGCTGTATGTTCCTCCAGTCTTCACAGCATGGTGGTGGTGGTGGTGGTGGTGATGGTGGTGATGGTGAGGGGCGGAGACCAATGACCTTGGCTGCATCTGAGTGGTCAGATTGCTCACTGTGCATCATTTTGTTGCCACCTGCTTGATTTTTTTTATTGCAGATTCAAATTGCAACAAAAGCCTGTGACTGTGTTGTAATCTTGGCGGTGATTAATGAATTATTCAGTTTTACATCTGTTCCAAAACGTTGCTTGCCCGACAACGAAAAAGCAGTAACAATCCCTTTTTATCAGTAAATTTAGCGGTTATCCAGGGGAACTGTGGAGTATTAGATGTAGTTCATTGTCAACAAATCCAATGAAAAGACGTCCTAGTGATCTTCCTCTGTTCCGCAGGTCTCCGTTGTTGTCGAAAAACTATTAAAGACACACCAGAGAGTGAGCCACACAGTCACACTGGCAGACATGTCATCCTTTTCTGCTCTTTATTGACCAACTCATTTCATCCATGCGCGTACTTTGTTCTCCACGTTACATAGTCATTTCCTCACACAGTTTAAATAAGACAAGACAAGGAACATTCACGAACTCAAGCATCATCTGATAAATCTGACATAAGTCAGAAAAAGAAGATTAAAATGAATACATAAGAAATAAATTCATTTCATGTGAGATAACGATCATAATCACAATCATAAAGGATAAATTAATGGAAAAAGTGCCCACCCTCATGCCAAAGAAGAGTAGGGTGCAGTTCCACACGACATTTCTGGAGGTTTACAGCAAAAAAACGTTGACGCATTCTCCTAAACAACTCAAGAAGATGGGGACTGGTTTTAAAACAGCTAAAAAAGAACATGAAAATGGCTCCGTACAGCTCATCTGGCGTTGTCCAAGTTTCTGAAAGCCCCGAGATCCCAAATTAATTTCACAGGATGCTATTTACACGCTTTCTTCACTGTTGTGGTGAAGCTAAAAGCGCTGGGAACTAATTCTGGGATTGCGGGGCTTCCTGAAACTTGGATTACACTGAACGAGCTATATGGAGCCATTCTTTGCTTTCTTTCAGATATTTTCTTTTATTTGAAAATAAGTCCCCAACTACGTCGGCTGATTAGGAGAACGCTGCAGTGCTTTTTTTGCTGTGAGGCTCCAGAAATGTTTTGTAGACTAAGAAACTACCTGACTTTCCATTCCGCATATGGGTGAGTAGGTAGTGACTGAATGCTCATTTTTGGTTGAACTTACCCTTTAAGCACTAACATTAAAGAGTAGAGGAAAGCTGGACACTTAATATTGGAATAACGGGTCTTCACAGTGTTTTATTGTAATAGTTGAAGTCACTCAGCCTTGTGATGAGGAATGTTCCTTGATTACAGTCAACATGAGAGCTGTTGTTTGTGTCGGGGGAACATCCACCGTCACTGAATATGTGTGTGCTCTTATATCACATTGTACATGAGAATAATGATTTAACTGTCGGCATGGTTAAAAAAACCAATATTCCAAGTCTCATTTTATGACACTGATTTACGTTATTTATGTATGTCAGCAGCAGCACTCATGGCTGAAGGTGCAGTGGTTGCTGCGGAGGAGTTGCCTCCGAAAAAAGGAACCGCTTCAGTCGCGTGAAATCCCTCTGAGAGAACAGAGGAGAGGCACTCCATCAAACACAACCGTGCACACCATCAAAGTGATGTAGTAACTGAATCCGTACCACGAGACGAGACGTGCTCCAGCGCTTTATGGTGATTGATCGGAGCAAAAAGCAGTCAAACGCCAAGCCGAATTCATTTCTCTGATCAATCTAGAGCTGCGACAATTAATCAATTTGATACATTTCTGATTAATCAGTTTTAGCAATACAATTATTAAGAATAAAAAACAGTCAAAGTTCTTGGCTTAATTGTGAATATTTTCTGGTTTCTTTACTCCCCTTTGACAGTAAACGGAATGTCTTTGTGTTGTGGACAAAAGAAGACATTTGAGAACACTCAAGTTTTTGAGTAATTGAGAAAATAACCAAAGAACCGACAGGTTGATTGAGAATGAAAATAAGTGTTAGTTGCCGCCCTACATCTGTCCATATGATCATCATATATACAACTGTTACTACTACAACTGTCTTTTTAAAACACAAACTTCAAATATATGGCCAGTCTGGCAGTAAGTACTGACACGGACCGGTTCATTGTTGGTTTTGACAGTAAGAAGAGTATGGAATAACACAGGCCTCATCCTTTAAACTCTACGAGCTCTAGATTTCACACAACATGGGCGACTGGAAACATCCCTGAGCAGTTCGAGTCAGTAAACCAGCCTCGCGCTTCATCACCACAAACCACACATCCCACAGTCAGTCAGCCTGCAGTGTCTCCAGCCCGGCCGGACGCGTCGTTTGCTGTACTGTATGTTTACGGTGCTGCTGGTGGTTGTAGTAGAGCGTCTTCTCATCTTACCGCTGGCTCCGGGGTCAGTGACAGTGAAAACCTATAGCTGCCATATGCCATCTCAGGCATGCATTAGTGCAGCAGAGAGGGGAGCGAGTGCAGACAGGCGTCTGCTGATGCTGAGCAGAGAAGCGCTGACTGTGCTTGAGTTCAAGGATTTATTTCGGCCTGTTATATAAGAATTTCAGGTTTAAGAAGTGTGGCCACTCAGTCTCACATTTTGGATTCATTCAGCTCAGCATTGTGTGTAATAAACCTGCCCACAGCAGGAGTGTTGTGTCTTTGGCGTGCTCTGCTTGTATTTACAGCCCCGGTTGCTCAGTTGCAGGCGGGTTGTCCCATCTGTCCCCGTGGTGCCGCCTGGTCAAGTGTAACTGATTCTTAGAGCCAAGCTCGTTTACCTGTTAACTCGTCCAATTATCTCATTCAGAGCGAGATGAGAAGGAAATTGGTCATGTGTCATCAGATGCTTCCATTGTGTTTGGTCAGTAGACTTAACAAAGGCTTCATAATATATCACAATAGACTGAGATACACTTTGTCAGCATGTTGATCGTTTGTCTGTAATGATTTTTTCCATTGTTGATCATTTCAGTTTATTTTCAGTCAGTAACATATCAGTGAATACTGATAAATGCCAGTCACATTTCTCTCAGCCAAGGTTTCAAATAATGGTCAACTAAAAAAAGTCTAAATTCTCTGATTCAAGCTTCCTCAATGTGAACATTTATGACAGTTAAGTGAAAATCTTTGGGTCGTTGGCAAAACGAGACATTTAAGGATGTAATTTGGGGCTTTAGGAAACATCAACATTATTCACCATTTTCCAACATTTTATAGACCCCAAAAAACTAATCGAATAGCAGAGAGAAAATAGGAAAATAATGGTCCGTTACAGCACTAAAATGAACAGTACAACGACCTGAGATGTTTAGTTTCCTATCATTGAAGGCTCTTCACATTAGACAAACTGATTCTAGTGTATTTTGGGGCATTTCTGTCTGAAATGTGATCAAACGTTTATCAGAATTGCTTCCTGAGCTGAGCAGTAAATCTGTCTGTAGCTTACAAATATGATGAATGCTGGTAGTTATTATAACTGCAGACACACACACATTTAATAAGACTCTAGAACGAATTAGTAGAAGTGTTATATTTAATGGATTATTTTTTAATATAAAAGCTTTTTGCACAGTTATTGTTGCCTGATTGTACATTTTTTTTAGATTAAACGATTACAAAACAAAGACTAAATTCATTTATGGCTCAATAAGGTGGATTGATGGAGATGTAAGCGTGTTGCAATAGTATTCACACGTGTCCGTAAGGTATGCAGGAGTACTACAGTAGTAGTAAAGGTAGCGACTGGTGCAAACCTATGGATTAAGTGTATTAACACCCTGAAAAACACATGGAATGTAGACTAATAACTCGAGGTTAATGTGGGATTAAACAGTGCAGAGTTCAGTAGAACCGGAGTTGGTCCACAGTAGTTCTTTCAGACATTGCGAGAAAATATTTAAGTCTTTGATCATGTTCATTATTCCTGTTTGACGAGTGTTTTAGGGTCCACAATCAGTGGCTCTTTCTCTCTTCATTTCCCAATCTATATAGTTAGGCGCTTATTAACCACATTAGCGGAAACATTTTAATGAAAGCCATCAAGCAAGTCTAACATCCACTGTTGTTACATGCTTCTTTCAAGACAAGCAGCTTGATAGTAGAAGACTTCAAGTATTTATGTTGTCTATGTGTTCTTAAATCACTTGTATCAAATCTATATGGATCAGACGCTACTTGATAATGGATGGATATGCGCTCAAAATGCCCAAAACATCAGAAGACATACTCATATGTTAGATGTTAACTTTGCTGCTCGGCAGTGAGCGGAGTCTTACTGTCACCGCGGTGCCTAAAAGGCTCCATTGTTTCTTTCTTAAACACACAAGTGTTCGGACAAAGAGAGGAGAGTCACATGTTGAGCAATCAGAGCCGTACACGGGCTGTCATGGGTTTGCATACAGCATGTGGATGTGTCTAGGCTGCAGGGGATCTACTATACACTATGCTGTAATAGTTATCAAGGGAGTCATTGAATAACATTTGTATGTCAAATAGTTTTTTTTGAGACAAGTTGGCTCTGATATTTATTTTGACTGGTAATAATATTGTAAGTCACGCTCTTCTGCAACTATTTGTTTTGCGATGAATCAACTGTTTGTTTTGGAGATCAGTTTCATTATCCGTTAAGATGCTGGATATTCTAATGCTCAGTGTTTTTCAGTCCTGGCCCTTTAACCTGCTCCAACACACCTGATTCAAATGTTCAGCTCGTCATCGCGCTCTGCTGAAAGCCTGTTAACGACCCATTCATCCGAATCAGGTGCATGCAGAGCAGCGGGGCCCCAGGTCCTGAATTAAAAAACAATGTCTTAAATGATGCACTGTGATATTTACAATCTGAAAATAGGTCACAGTTTTGCAGAGTGGAAAGTGAAATATCGGATTATATTTTGTCTCATTCTCACAATTTTAAAAGCTACAGCCTGATTCCCAAATCAGTACAAAGATGGTAGCTTTAATTTGACTTCATGAGCTTTGTTGTTTTTTGTGAATGTGTACTTATTCTGAGTTTAATGCCAGTGACACCTTTCAAATAAGTCGGGACAGGCGCAACAAAAGACTGATAAAAACACCTGATTGGAACCTTCCACAGGTAAACAGGTTGCTTGTCAAAAGGTGATGGTAAAAACAGACGCATCCCAACATTCAAGTCACTTCCTATGTAAAGCAAAACTCCTGAGTTACTGTGATAACGTCTGTGTACAAAATCCAACCCTCCTTCCCCCCACTGGCCGCAAACATCCAGGTTTTGATCACAAAGTCTCACAGTTGCATGCGATTAACAGCTGGCCGTGTGTTGTGTGCTTTGCCCTCCTCTTCTCAAAGCCGAACTACCTCCTCCTTACACAGCCATCGCCAGCCCCGACGCCGGCGGTGTGCCTGTCATCAACTGCCGGGTCTGCCAGTCGCTCATCAACCTGGATGGAAAGCTGCATCAGCACGTGGTGAAGTGCACAGTCTGCAACGAAGCCACGGTAAGTGCACGCCGGGACGAATTGCCGCTGGTGGTGACATCACAGAGTTGGGAGAGACATTTAGCGATGTGTTTAGTTTGAGCTGCTCTCCTCCCGTCTTTTGAACGGTCAATCACACACGGCAGTCACATCCAGCTGCAGCTCTGTGCTCACATCTGTATGACTCTCCAATATCGTTTTTTTGGTGACAAAAACCTGTTGTTTTGTCAGCGATCAAGAGAGAAGACATTAGCTTTAGATGCCATTTATCGACTGTTTCTCAGCTTTAGATCAATCAGACAGTCCAGGGGAAATTGCTCCATGACTTGAATATGTCGCCTTTGTCTCAGTGACTGAAGGCTTGATGACTGTCAGTGGAGGCAGCAGGGAGAGTGAACGACTGTCATCACAGACACTCGGGTGGGAAATGCCATCTCCGCTGACTGATATCTGTGGTTCTCATGTGTCATCACAGCGACGATGATGTTCTGTTAGACCGGATCCAAAACAGTATGCGGTGTATAGTGGTTCTAGTTCTGGATATGTACAGCATGGAACAAAAAGAAAGAAAGTATGGGAAATACTGTAGTTTCAAGACTATCGTCCATATTCTGTTTTATAGAATATATAAAACTGAGAATTTCTAAAGGTGAATTGATCGAGAGGTTTTCATGGTGTTTGGAGCTAGGAAGCAAGCGCCGCCAATATATTTTACTGCCGTGTGACAGAAAGAGGCCAGAGTGCACTTGATATTGTTGAAAGCAAGACAAGAAGTATAGAGTGCGACTGAATGCACCTCATATATGCAGAGCTGCTTCTGCGCATGTAGGCCACAGCCTGGCAATCAGCTCTTCACCAACTACCTTATAACTGTACAAAACTGGGACAACATTGCCTAAATTATGTGTGAAAAACTGTGGCAATTCCTTTTATTGCTCACAAATATACATACCATCACAAATGACCTAATATTAAAGGATACGTTCACCCAAAGTTGAAAATTCAGCCACTATCTATTCACCCTCATGCTGATGGAAAGTCACGTGAAGTTTCAGAGTTAACAAAACATTTCTGGAGCTTCACAACAAAACAGCGTTGTAGCATTCTAATCGACAACTGGAGTAGATGGGGACTTGTTCCAAAACAATTCAAAGCAAACATACAGCTCATCTGGCTAATTCAAGTCTTTTCAAGTCCATTTTGGATCTCGGGTCTTCTGAAGACTTGGTTTACATAGGACAAGCTTTTGGAAGCCATTATAGTTTTTTAATGTTTTTTTTGTACATGAAGTCCCCATCTACTTCAGTTGTTCAGGGGAACGCTGCATCTCTGTTTTGCAGTGAAGCTCCAGAAATGTTATGTGGACTACAAAACATCGCCCAATGAATTTGACTCAGTTCTGCAGTGATAACGGTGATTATCAGACTTGTAAACCAAGAAAAGGGAACTGTACCTTTTAGGCAGCTTTCATGGTCCTTTCCACAGAGACAGTAAATAAACAAGGCTGTACAGAAACAAATTATGTGACTTTTTCCAACTCATTTTTGGTTGTTATGTATATAAGAGACAAAAAATCTGTGGAGAACAATAACATTATATATAATATTGATAATAATACAATAATACGTTAAAGAGGAGGTATAGATAACTGCTGTTAGTTTACTTCCTCTTTTAGTGAAGATTTTTGAAAGTGGAACATCGTCCAACTTTCTGCGCCACAGTGGATAAAGCCTTTTTTTCTGAGGGCTGGCTTGACGTCCCAACAAACAAACCTAGATGCAAACTTTGTATACTTTTGTGTTGAGTCTGGAAAAGTGTGGATAAGTGGATTTTGCAATGGAAAAATGTGTAGGAACCCTGCATCCATCAGGCTTCATAAATCAACTGAGTAAATTTAAACATTAAACACATGGAACTATGACATTATGTGTCCCTTTGAAGCTGATGGTAAAACTAATGTGCATTTCATAGAGTAAAGGCATGAGCTATTGATTTTGCACAGCACCTTTTCCACCCTGTTGGGTCTGAAAGGCTCTGCTGTGTTCCTTGTACAGTGTTTCTAATCAGATGTTCTCCTCTTTTATGTGTTTGTTTTCACATTGTGTATTAATCTTAGTGCATATTTCAGTGAGTTAATTCCAATGTGTTGCCCTCCAGCCCATCAAGAACCCCCCAACAGGGAAGAAATATGTGAGGTGTCCCTGCAACTGCCTGCTCATCTGTAAAGACACGTCCAGGAGGATAGGATGTCCTCGACCGAACTGGTAGGTTCAGCATGTTGCATCCTTTTTCCCCCCACATTTCTTGTGTGTTTACTTTTTATTGATAGCGCTCTGAGAGAATGTGAGCAAGTCAAACCCAGCCCTGTTGTATAGGTTTATGTACTCAGAATGTCCTGGGTAGGTTACACTCATAAGCTCGTCCTCTTCTTTGTTTCCTCCGACAGCAGACGCATCATCAACCTGAGCCCGGTGATGGTCATCCCAGAGGAGCAGCCCGCCCAACCGGCTCTGCCCATCCAGCCAGAGGGCATGAGGGTGGTCTGCGGTCACTGTGGCAACACCTTCCTAGTACGTACACCCACCACGTTAACTGATCTAACCAATCACAGAGGTGCTCATGCAGAATTGTGTCGCTGTGCTGTTGTTGGTACGTGCATATGAATAATCCAGAGAGCCGAACCACAGCCTGCTCTTTCATATTTGGTGATGGGAAGTAGGGAGTAGCTTGTTGTACTGTATGTCCGGTCTTTTTGCAGGTTAATGACGCATTTCTCCTGTTGATCTTTCACCTTTGTCGAAATGGAACTCTCCATCCAGTTGCAGATTGTCACAGATGTTTTTCAAGCAGCTGGCATGCGTTTCGCTGCACGTTTCCTTCCCTCTTCTGGCTCGTAAAGAATCCAACCTTGTTACAGTGTGGCAGCAGCCTGTTTCAGATTGTTCCCATCTTCAGTGTGAATTGTCTTCCTGCACCTTGTGTTGAGGATACTGTTTATTTTTTGATGGAGGTGGAGGTTTAATCACCTTTTTACTCCTATTGTCATACTACATATTAATATAAAATGAACTGCCATGGGTCTCACTGCAGAAAAGAGAGGTAGAGCCCGAGCTGCTGAGTCAGTGCGACAGCAGCTCGCGTGTCAAAATCGCCGATATTGTCCTCTTAACGTGTGCACGTTGTTGCTTGCGGCGTCTGTAGGGCAGTGAGGACGCCAGGTCATCCCAGCCAATGTCTGGCCTCCCCAGCGATGGCTCTCCCCCAGCACAACAACAGGTTGAGATCGCTGGTCATACTGGTTGGACATATTAACAACAGCCTAACCCGCTCCACTTCAATCTGCAGCCTTATTTACACAGGTGATAATATGATTTTGTACACATCTGGCTTTGAAGAGTATGAAGACCCAAAAGTCCCATAAAGTATTATATATTTTTTTATTATCTTGTATCAATAGTGCTACATGTAAGAGGAACATGTATTTATGGTTTGGAGGTGAAGAGTCCTTTTATAGATCCTCTAAAGTTTTGCAATATACCTTTTCATATTAGTACAGACAGCCATATACTGTAAAATCACCTTTTTGTCATATACTATTATGACTAACAGCCCATAATCATTACTCATCGGTCTAAATCATTAATTTATAGGTAATGGTATTAATATTGTACTTGTATAACCATACGGTGATATTACAGTATACGGTTGTGTTTCAGTTATATTACAGAAGATAAAACGAAGGTCACTGATATAAATGATTAATTAGGGAGCATGAGATAAAAACATAGATCAACTTTAGTGGGTCTGTCGAAGAGGACTTTAGTGAAAGAGAGCTGAATTTGATGTTGAAAAGTGTAAAATGTTGCTTTAACCCAGATGTTCTGGCCTGAATTTGCCCTGGAAGCAGCTTCTTTTCAATATTTCCTTCCTCCTCTGAAGCCAGATGTCAGATGCCACATATTAAACTTGTGTAGATAAGACTTGATGTGAAATGATGCTGATCTGTGATGGGATTTTAACACCAGAACACCAACTAATACATCCTGAGAATGATTTGTAGGTGCTAATATCTGACCTTTTGATATTTTCTCCAAAACAGAAATAATAAATAGATTTCCATGCTGCAATCCGCCATAACTGATCATGTGAAATCATTCCCAGTTGGTTTTGTGTTGATTGGTCTAAAGGTACAGTTGAATTATGTGAAGTTGTTTGTGTGTGTTAACAGTGACTCTCCTTCTGTCTCCTCACAGTGGATGGAGCTTCGGTTTAACACGCTAGCCAAGTGTCCCCACTGCAAAAAAATGTGAGTCCGAAACACTTTCATTTAAACCCCCAAAGGTCACAGTGAAACACTAACACTCATTTTACGGCGTGTTAGTGTTTCATGGTGCTCAGTTACGGTTGACATTTTAATTTATCTGTGTGAAATGTAAATCGGATCAGTGGTTTATTTTCTGTTGCATTAGGATTATATTTAGTCTTTAGACATTCTTTACAAAATCAAGTCTAATTATTTTTCACATTCTATTATTTTGTAAATACATTTTGTTTCTGACTTCCTGGATGATGTTTGATGTTTGACTACTGCAGGCAGCCTTTTGTTTTCATGTCGTTTCTGCATGAGAACCGTTTTGCGGTCTCTTAAAACACATTTAAGTGTAAAATCCTGCTCAGGAGCATCAAATCTGCAATGATTAACGTCAAAGTTACACTTTTGTTGCTTGTTTTCACACATGATGTCTGTTTACAGACATGTACTCATAATGTAACTTTGAAAAAAAATGGTCAGGAATCTGCGACTTAATTTTCATGTTGTGCAGAAAATAAATGACAGGAGCTGCAAAAATAAGTCAGGCCTGGGGACACTGGGTGGGTTTAAGTCAGAAACTTGAAAATTTCTCTTGTGATGTCACTCCAGCTCTCTGAAGGGACGTGTTGCAGCTGAGCTTTGTTTGAATCTTTACAGTGAACTGAGGCCAACATATCCAGGTCTAAAGCCTTTATCTTAATCCTACTGGAGCGTTCTGTACATAAGAGGAAACACCATGTTTTATTACAGAAAACAATCATTGACTTCCCACTTCTGCTTTGTCACCTATCAGCCATATTCAGTAGGTCTGTGGTTTGGTTTGATACAGCTCAACAGAGATGTAAATACTTTCTCCGGCTATCGGTGCCGGAGCAGTTTTGAAGTGCTCGCTCTCTGGATGAATTCAGTCAGACGCAGAGCTTTAGAGGTCTGGACTTTGTAGTTCTTGGAAGGAGAAGTGAGAAGGGAGGAGGAGGAGGTAACGGAGGCTAATCTAGACGTGTGACAGGAATTAGAGCCTGGCCTCAATACATGTAATGGTAACGAGGTGGGAGGGTCACGGGGTTGAGAGGTGGCGGGAGGGCATCGGAAGGTATGTTTGAAGGTGATGACGTGGGCCGTCATGCCTCTATAGGAGCCGCAGCGCCGGCTTTCTGTGTGAATTACACAGCTGTACGGCGGAGGTGCTTCGCTCTGTGAATCACCATTGGCGGAGAATTGGCGAACCACAGCTCTGGAGATAATGCAGAGACGCTGTGTAAAAAGGGCTAGTGATGCTGAGACAAGCTGCAGACAAAACATGTTGTCTTTGCCTCTATCTCTGTCTCCATCTTCGTCTCTGTCTCTGATCTATGTCTCTAGTCACAGTATGGTAATTTGTTCCTGGCCCACATTTAGTCATGTAAAAAAAAAGATTTTTTTTGACAGTTGACAGATTGCGTTGCCCCTAAACAGCTCACAAAGACTAAAACTACATACGAATAAAAATACACTAAAGGAAAAAGTACACACATAAGTACATTGAAAGTCTCAAGGAACATGTACTTTACTTGAGTATTTCCATTTTATGCTGTTTTATAGATATACTAAAGATTGTTTGCTCCTCTACATTTGTTTGACCACTTAAGCTACTAGTTACTTTGACAATGTAGTTAATAATACAAAATATAATAATCAATAAAACAAACAATGGACTGTTTCACCTGTATAACACAACAGAAAAGTCTTCTGGGAGGCCATTAAACCATCACATCTGTTTCTTATGACAATCTTTAACTCTCTATTACTGTTTATTCTCTCTGTGGCTGTTTGTTCCCATCTTTTTTTGCTCTCTGGCTCTTTGCTTTCTCAAAAAAAAATAAAAAAAATACCAGAAGTCTTGGAACAGAAGTCAGATCACTGGAAGTCAAGGCAACAGTCATGTGATGGCTTTACCTTGATGCTTAAAAGGAACCGAAACCTTTTCAGAGGGAAAACAACACACGTAAAAGTGTTGTATTGTTCCCAGTCAAACTGATAATTCTCGTAGTGACATCTCTGGCCCCGTAAATCTTTCAAAAACATCACTTGAGAACAAGGTTTCCTCCACGTGAAGTCACAGGTCAGATGAATGAGGTGGTCAGGTGGTACAAATGTAAACGAGGAGGAAATTGTTTAAGAAAGGGAGAGAAGTTAAGAAATCAGGTGATCAGGCCCCTCTAAGCCATCTGAATGCCAGTGATTCCTGAAGAATGCTTGAGTCCCGTCACATGAGAGGCATGTGAGAGCAGAGAGGAGGAGGAAAGCAGGGCGGATGCCAGTCTGGTGCTTCGGGGCAGTTGACTTTTCATGCGTTTGTTGAGGTTTGTCGGAGGCTGCGCGTCATGTGACCGGCCTGCCGCGCTTTCATGTGTAACTTTGAAAGAGGAAGAGAGAGATTTGTTTTGGCTCGCAGGATTGTCGTGGAGTGAGATCACTGGGGAGAAAGGGTGGGACGGAGAAAGTAGGAGGCAGATCATCAGGCAAACCCTTTCAACCATATCAGGAAATGTGTCTGAATATATTAAACTATTCTCAAGGATGATATTTGTGTCAGGGCTGGGGCTTTTTACTTTGTCAAACAGAAGTCAAACAAAAGAACAAGATATCTCAAACGTGTTTGGTTTGTCTTCCTGTTCTGAAACCCTCTAACAGTCTCTTTTTTTCCTGTTGTTTGCTTTTCAATCTCTTTCTGCAGATCCTCTGTTGGCAGTGCGCTCCCCAGGAGGCGCTGTTGTGCTTATATAACCATAGGAATGATCTGCATTTTCATTGGCGTGGGTTTAACAGTAAGTACCGTCTCTGTGTTGTTTGTATTTTAGTACACAAATAAATGCTGTCAAAGCAAAAGCCACAAAGCGCTTCACAAAGAAATCGTTTAGCAAGAATCATCCAAGAGGAGGAGCAACAAAGTAGAAGTGACATTCTTAACAAAGTGATGTTTGTATGATTGTAAAGAATAGTGGACAAACCATCCGGGTGTGAAAAGTGAAGCGAATGTGGAAATGCCCTTAAACCTGCATTCCTCCTAATTGTCAGCATTATTACTTAAGCTTCGCTGTTGTAATAACAGATACAGGAAATCTTTCCTGCCACAAGCCACTTCATTACACAATAACTCTCTCACCTCTGCCTGACAGAGAGAACTCTGATATATACATACATATATATATATATATATATATATATATATATATGTATGTATCTCTCCCTGAGAGAACTCTGATATATACATACATATATATATATATATATGTATGTATATGTATGTATATGTAACAGTAGAGCAATCAGAGTTCTCTCTGTCAGGCAGAGGTGAGAGAGTTATTGTGTAATGAAGTAGCTTGTGGCAGGAAAGATTTCCTGTATCTGTTATTACAACAGCGAAGCTGAAGCAGCCTTCCGGAGAAGGTGCTCTGCTGTCTGACCAG
>CAEMYA010002128.1:3844497-3856565 GCA_903131615.1 Diplodus sargus
TCTCTCTCTCTCTCTCTGTGTGTGTGTGTGTGTGTGTGTG
This sequence comes from Diplodus sargus, assembly GCA_903131615.1. Classification (NCBI taxonomy): domain Eukaryota; kingdom Metazoa; phylum Chordata; class Actinopteri; order Spariformes; family Sparidae; genus Diplodus; species Diplodus sargus. Next base: position 3,844,538 of record CAEMYA010002128.1, read on the forward strand.
TGTGTGTGTGTGTGTGTGTGTGTGTGTGCGCGCATGTCCTATAGTCTTTTACCTACAATGGCCCTAAAGGTCAAAAGACAACCATTTTGTGAAATGTCATGTTTGGTGCTTGTAAGGGCACAAATTCCCCATGTTTAAAAACTGTTACCTTTGAGACGTCCTTCTGGCAGACAAATATGAGAACAAACCAATCACCAGTGAAACCCGACACACAAAAGAGATACACATGATTTACACAACAATATATTGTCTTTATTTACGACCAACGGGTTTTTATCTCAGTTTGACACAATAATACAGAAACAACAGAATAATGGTTTAATGAGCTCCCCAGAGCTGCTACAATTGATACAATTATATCTGTCCTCCTCTCTCTCTCTCTCTCTCTCTCTCTCTCTCTCTCTCTCTCTCTCTCTCTCTCTCTCTCTCTCTCTCCCTCACACACACGCGCACACACACGCACACACACACGCGCGCGCAAGCACACACACACACACACACACACACACACACACACACACAAATACACTCGCCGTGTCATGCACATTCACCGCGCGCTTCAGCTCTCTTGATCCACCCCGGGCTGAAGATGATGTCACGTCAAACACAGTGATGATGTCAGATCATCAGATGGGTCTCTGTCTGACGAGGTCATTGCTTTTAGGACGTCAGAGCGTCGTCTAGGGGGTGTGAATAAAACACGCACACGTGGGCTATATCAGCTACCACCTAACTATGAAGGAACATGGAGGTCATAAAATTGATACTAATCACCATGACTTCACGAGTTTGTGTTGAGTTAGTGTGTGTGGGTGAGTGTGTGTCTGTGTGTGTGAGTGTGCATGTGTGTGGGTGTCCTGATGTGTTGACAGGCGGCTGTTTGGTCTCTGCACCCGTCAGTAACGACCTGTGAAGGGTGCCCGTCCAATTTCAGTTGTTGTTGAGGACCCACCATGAGGCTGCGGAGGAGATGGAGAAAATAAATCCAAAAAAGATATAAAAGAAGATTCAGTGACCCCCCGAAAATGACCCCAATCAGCTCGACACTGAGGGCATTCTCCTCACACACACCTCATCGGACAAATTTACTCAGCGTGCCCTCTGCTCTGCTCATGTGGAAGTGGAGGAGGTTAATGATGCTTGTGAGATAAGGTTAAGTTAATTCTACTCTAAAAATGTCAGTGGACAAAATTGAAAGGTATTGTGAATAAAAAAATTGTGAAAATATACAATGTTTGAGTTTATTTGGCAAAAGTGGAAGATTGAGAGGCCTTTTTGACTTTTAAATGTAATTCTACATGACATGTTTAGCGTTTAAGCTAGTATTCATCGGGTTTGACCACAAAATAAACAAAACCAAAATGACAACAAAAACACAACGCCACCAATAATAACATCTGAAATAAACCAAAAACAACAAAACAGTCAGCACAATAAAAGACAATGACATCTCACTTTAAAGTTTATTTTAAACAAATCAATGAACTTAAGATTATAACTTTCAACTTGATATATAAGTATTTCCATGATAATTAATCAAATCTGTCTCGAGGATTGTGAGATGTGGTCATCAGCTTTCTTAAGTTAAATAAGCGGGATCTTCAGTTGAGACTTTCTTTTTTGTCCTTTTTAAAAATGTATATTTATTTTTCCATTGATTTATTGATTTTTTTAGAAAAACTGAGCAAACGTCCAGGTTGAGAATAAAACCTCTGCAATCCATATCTATCCGAATCATACGTTCTTTATCAGCTTATTTCAGTATTTCAAGACGTTTTATCACTTTTACAGGCTGAAATACTCAACTTTTACATTCATATTTGACTAGAATTAAAAAAATTAAGGAGGATAGTTTGTCTTTTTGATTGATGAGGCACCCGAGGCTAAGACATTTACTCTTTATGAAGATCACTCTGTTGACCTCATGAAATGCGATGGTTTGAGAGATGTGGGCAGAGAATCATGACTAGGAGCTATATTGAATTTTCTTACCAGGAACCAGCATGGTGGTGACGAGCTCAGGGGTCTCCAGGAAGTCCACGTTCCCCCTCTGGAAGGTCTTACTGTAGTTGGTCTGCAGGTGACTGTGCAGAGGAAACAACAAGATCCACTCACTGATAGTGACGCCTGAAGGTGTTTCCAGTGATTCAAGACACCACTGTACGAGGCTGCTAACACTCGGCTAATCAAAACCTAATTCCGTTTAGTTTAGTTTAAAACAATCTTCATTTTCCACAAGTTCCTCTCTGTATCTCTGCTCGTAGTGAGGTCACTGTCACAGCGACAGTCAACAAAATTCATAGAGAAAATCGTCAGTGATCACAGTGTGAAGCAAATCTTCTCTCGCTCAGTTTAAACTAACCACAGAACATAATTTAGGGTTTAGCTGAACAGGCCATGCTACATTAGTCACAGTGCATATGGTGCATGCGAACACTTACTTCTTCCACACGTTGTTGTGCTCCCAGAATTCGTAGAGAATGAAGCGTGATTCATTTGCCAGCCGCTGAGCTGCGATGCTGCCAAATGCAAAACAAGACAGAGCACAAGTCATGCAATTGCTAATTGGTGCGCTACATCATGTCCCCCAGCCCTGCCTCTCTGTCTGCATCTCGTCCTGGAATTATGATTATATTATAGTGTTTTGTCTGACTTTTTGGTCTCATTAAACGAAACTGAGTATTTACGCAAACTGTCATGACAGGGAATGTAAATGTCATGTTTTCCTTCGGGCAGCCGGAAGTTGTCTGAAACCAAAGTGACAGTTAATGTGAGAGTTATTTTTGTGCCACAAAGTGTCAGAGGGTGACAAAGCGGATGCTTTAAAAAATCTTTGGCTGGAGAAAAATGCAAATGCTCTGCCATTTCCTGACCCGACTTGTGGCGGTCTGATGCTACACAAATGCCAGAGCATGTCTTTGGTTCTGACAGGACCTGGTTTACTGATGGCCATGTTTCTATTTTAAAGCCGCATGAATAATTTAACTCTGCGGATAATCTCAGCCAACTTTCTCAGTGAGGTTATGATACACACTGATCGGCCAAAGGACCTGCTGCCTGTTTTGGGTTTTAGTTTAGTCATTTCCTGTTTTATTTTCCTAAATTCACTCTCCCCATGTCACGTTTCATTTTACACTTCCTGTCTTTGTCTTTTTCCTGCCTTTCTTTCAACTGTGCTTCATTACTTGATCAGTCTTTGTGTATTAATGGCACATTTCATCTACTTGGAACCTTGTCCATGTTGAAACATTTACTTCAAGATACACACTGACCTCATAGGACAACAAAGTTTCATACTTGTTTATTTTTGGTGGACCCTGCCACCTTCCTATCTTCAAACAGTGTTCTTTATGGAAAAATATGGAAAAATAAATATTTCTGAGTTTGTATTATTGCTTTATTGATTTTGTAAATGTTAAAGTTTGAATTTTTTCTCGAAACTACATATTACCCTCTAAAACCTAAAAAAAAAGCAACAGAGGAGAGACGGTGTTCCAGGATGAACATGTAATTACAGATAATACACTATCTAAGTGTTAAATGTGAATTTTCTGCACTGGTCTTTCATTTTCTTTTGGATGCCTCTTTTATTCTCATGCCCCTCTGAATTAAACAGTTTACACACTGGACAGAATGAAGACAAACGAACAAAGAGAATGATCTGAACTGACTGTAGACATCCAGTCTGGGCACAGGCACACTCCATGTACTGTCTGAGAGCCAAACGAAACTCCTCCAGCTCCTCCTCCAGCACCGAGAGCTGCCTCTGGACGATCAGGATGTGCTGCGAAGACAAAAACAAGTGAAGACTTTGCCTCCGGTGAACTCTGGCGGAGGTTGGAGACGAGATCTTCTGGCAGGGTTTCATGTCGTCTCAGTGTGTTAGCTTTTGTTATATGACTGATGATTAACATAGGATAACATTCAGCCTTCTTTTCTCACACTTCGGTGCCTGATGAAAAAAAAAGCATCTGTTTGTTGTATAAAGGTGTGAACAGCAGGGAACAAGAAACAGGAATACCCAGTGTAATTCTGATAATAGAAAGCCTGATAATTATTTCCTGCAGCTGACGATGAACTGTTGACAGAGGAAGAGAGGCTGATATGAACAGGAATTGAATGGTGTGCCCATTGGCCCGAGGTATGTGTGTGTGTGTGTGTGTGTGCGTTAATGAGTGCGACTGTTAAAACACCTCGGGACTCTCCCTCAGCTAATTTGGGAGACAGACAGACACACACACACACACACACACACACACACACACACACACACACACACACACACATACACACACACACACATACATAAACACACACACACACACACACACACACACACACACACACACAGGAGACACGGGCACTCATGCATGTAAACGCGCACACGCAAACACCTCGCCTCGTGTCCGGGGTCATGACTGGTTTTCTGTCAACGGCGCATTCATTCCCAGTGACAAACACCAATTACATATTGATTAATTCAAACAAACACACATACACACACACACACTGACGCGTCTGCATCAAGCAGGTGATGAGACATGACAGAGACATGTAATATTCATATGCATGGCTTCATTCGTAGTGCAGTGCTATGATACCGCTGGTACACACTCTTCTCTTATGTGAAGACTTGCTGCATTTCTTTCTCTTCTTGATATCATTTCAAACTGAATCTTATTGGTTTTTGGCTGGAAAAGACATTTTAAGCCGTCATCTCAGGGCTTTTGCTCCATTTTCGGACTTTTATTTTGAGACAAGTAAACGAACAATCAGGATCCTAATCATACTCTTTACCCGAGGGCCTGGTGGCCATAGGCTCAATCATTGCTACTTGTTTATTTATGAAGCCATCCTGGGTAAACTCCCATCTCACATTTGCACTTTGATTGAAAAGAGCTCTGACCGTAGTAATAGTCTGAGATCAACAGGTATGATTTGACTATCAGTTCCAGTGTACAGAGTGCTCTGCTCCCCTCACTTGCAATGGCTTTCTGTCTGATTTTATAGCTGGTGATTGAATCCATTGGTACCGGACTGTATGTAGGTATTTCAAGTCATTCCATGTCTTAGTATATATCTTCTGTGTTCTATGTTTCCGTGTTGTGTTGCTGTCTATGACTTTTTAATGCTGCTTTCTTGGCAAGATCTCCCCTGATATAAGGGATTATAGATCTCAGTGGGACTAACCTTGTTAAAAAGAAATTAAAATAAAATAGATGAAAAAGAAGATAATAACGAAAACAATCTCTGGTTGCAGCTCTAGAAATATCATCTTCCTCTTGTGGAACAAATGCTTATGGAGAAGATACAGCTGCTGAAAAATTACATTTTCCAAAAAGAAAACTTCTGTCTACTATAAACTATATAGGAATACTATATTCTCCCTGCTCTTTCCTGTGAAGAAGAGAAATCCTCCTGTGAGTGTTTGTGTTGCTCTGCTGTGATTGTCACTGAGTCACTCATCAGCTACAGAGAGCTCTTCAGCCATGAAATGAGCAATATAAAGCTCGGCCGGAAATAGCAGTTTCCCCTTTGCTCTGCCATGTGGACGCTGAGGTTAAACACCTGCGTACTGTGCATGAAGTAAAAAAAAAAAAAATCACTGATAACAAGAACACAAGCCTGGAGGACATTTACTGTCAGCAGGTTTATACACATGGGTAGAGAAAACAAATGTGTGCCCTGTTATTATAGTATTTACACTGTAAATATAGTACATAGTATAGTATAGTATAGTATATAATATAGTACAGTTTAGCCTATTGACAATAAAGCATGGGTGTCAAATACTATGATATATTTCATAAATACTTTCTACAGGGATAATTACAAGTCATACCTCCGAGGCTGCTCCCTTATCAACAACAAGCCTTGTCTTAAAAAACTAAATACTGAGCATGCAAACAGGAAGAGTAAAGATGAAGACAGACAGTGCAAAGGAAGAGGGTGATACATCTCGGTCAGGTTACCTCCCTGCTGTTGCTATGACAACCACTGAGTGGTTTTTATCAGCGTGGCCTCCCCTTCAGTCATACGCCACCAGTTGAGAACAGAGTGACAGAGAGCGGTCAACGCAGGGAAAACAGCAGAGAAGTCGATTGAAACTCACCGATTTGCTCTCCAAGACCTCCTCCTCGACGGGCTCCAGACGAATCTCCTGCAGGACGAGAACACAGACATACACGTGACGCCCTGATAATGTCACTCTCTGCTAATTCAGCAGCACGTATGCGTGAATTTGCACGCCATTATCTTGGCTGCACTGACTGGTTTCTTGGGGGATTCATATTTTCACATAGTTATCAGTTAACTGCATTTAATTTCTATTATTTTCTGACACGGTTTCAAAACCTTTTGGTTTGTTCAACCGTTAAACTGCCTTTTTCTTTTTGCTTTACATATCATTATGATGTAAATGTTGATTGCACAATGTAATGGCTTGAGGATAATGATACCATCTGTGTATTAATTGCCTCTTCATAAATCTCGTTTTCACTGTGCATTTTGTCCATCAGCCAGAAAAATCTCCCAGGAAAATGAGGGCTGATTGGCGATCAAGTCAGGCTGGCAGCCTGGCTCCATTTCTGTCATGCTTTCACATCTCCATTATACACCAAATTAATTGGTAAACTCACATTTTGTCCTGTGTTGTTGGTAGCTGCACAAATGTTCTTTGTGACAGCGATTGCAACATCAATACCACTTGGAAATGCTGGGGGTGGGAAAAGTTGTCTGTTTCTACTTTAACTTAAAGCAATCCCAAGTTGCGACACTTGCCGCATATGTCTAGTGTGATTATTTGCTTGTATTAATATGAACACATTTCAGAGCCATAAAGAGGTCAAATTAGCCAAATATTGGATTCATTAATCGTCTCATGACCTCCTAGAATTCATCTGGATCCCTCGATTGGGAGCCACATGTATATGTGTCAACGGAGTAAAGAATCCAAAAAGGTAATTCAAATAAACAAGATCGAAACTTTAAACACATCAAACATCACCAACCCTCACTTATTATATATGAAAATAAGTTTACTAAAAGGAAAAAGAATAATAGGAAGGATAATAATAATAACAATAATAATAATAATAATAATAATAATAATAATAATAATAATAATAATAAAACAGGAATTAGAATTAATTGGATAATTATAATTATATAAAGGCAATAATTAGTACATTTGGTATGTTTTTATATTATTATGTTATCTAGAAATAAGTAAAAACAAAAGAATCCTAAAATAAATCTAATTCACTTTACTTTAACACATATTATCCTACTAAACTTAACTCTGGATGCATCAGCAGAGGTGTGGCATCATGTTGCTGTTCATTTTTTTAGCGCCATTGTTGAGATTTGATCATTTTGATCAATTATCTTTCTCTCCACCATTTAATCTTTTTCTTTCCAATCAGACGTTCTTTTCTGGTTACATGTTAGCACTGCCATAAGCCAAAACCAGTTGATATAAAAACTCATATTTCATCTGCCATTGAATAAAATGCATTAATTTTCTTTTCTACTTTCGTGTTCACAGTATGTTTATCCTATGTTCTCGTTTCTCTGCTGTACAAACCAACTGCCCTTTCACAGGCAAATAAAGTGACTGGTTAAGTCATCAATAAAGGATCAAACAATAAGTTAAATAAATCAATTCAGGTTCATGGTTCATGTCCAAGTTCAAAACCAAGCTGCAGCATATGTTTTCAACAGATTGCATGCTACGTTCAACATGTGTGACAGTTTGTGTGCGGCCCACATCTCCCGTACACTCTACATATGTGCATGTGTTTGTACGTGGGAAGGGTGTTGTTTAGTGGAGGTGATTTGTTGATGTTGTCGTGAGCCCACTCGCAGTGATTTGCGGTTAATCTGAGCGAGCGATGTAAAGACCAGATGGCCGAGATGGAGAGAGGAGTGAGATGTAAGACAGAAAAATCACAGGAGCGGGAGAAAAAGCGGGGGGAAAAGCGTACGCGAAGGGTGAAAGTCACCTTTTGCTCCAGGCGATCGATAAGCTTCTGCAGCCTGTTGACCTGAACAATCCACTGGCCGTCTTCCTCGTAAACACCTGGTGGTGACACACCGAGAGGACGGATTTCAGACAGAGAGAAAGAGAGAAAACAACAAAGGTGAGGGGATGAAAGGTGCTGCATTCATCGACTGTATTTTAAACACGCTGACCGTTTCAGCCGAATATAGCACCAAAATAGTGGCGGTGTACCAGAAGACATTCCTTTCATGTCATGCAACACGCGGAAATCAATAGGAAAAGCTTTGAGGCCCCTAATCGAAGTTTATAGAGGCACTGGGAGTAAGAGACGCTGTTTCATTCGGATTCAAAGTGCCAGAGCATTAAACAGCTTGAATTCAACAGGCACACATAAGAACGTCCCTCTCCTCTTCGTCTTCTCTCACTAGCAGTCTCTCTCTCACTTCCCTTCCTGTGCTCGGCTCTCTGGCCTGTGGAGACACGATTGACTCTGCTCCAGCAGATTTTTTGCCCCCCTTCCGGCAGCAACGAGACAACATAACTCAGGAGTGGAGCGCTGTGAAACACAACAGGACGCCCTGCGACATAATGCAACACAACACGGTACTGCTGAGTTACTCAGCGGACCATATAGAGCCACCTGAGTTGACGAGACTGAGGAGAGGGTTGTTGGGAGAGAGGCTGCTGTTCCTCTGGAGCCTCCGGTTGGAGCGACGGCCCGACCACTGGATGGACAGAACCTCTGGCTTCACCGGGCCCTGTCTGGAGAACAAAACAGGGAGATGTTTATTCCGACTTCATAATATCGAAGCATATGTTCAACAACGACATTAACTGGTCTGTGGTTTTTCTGGCTCACTGACTGCACACACTGAATACCAGATGGGTCCCACAAACATAATTCTTTGCTTGGATCCGGTTTCTGCTGACTTTGAAAATAAACACGAAATGTAATTTTGTAATTTAATGTTAAAGTTAGATAAGAGATGAACCGTTTCAGGACATAGCAATGTCTCCTGGCTTACTTTCACTTTAGGGTGGCACCAGGTGAGTGACGCACAGTCTCATGAATAGTTGCCTCAGCTTAAAACAGATTCAGCAGAAGCCTGGAGCTGTGTGGACTTACCTTCCATTTGTATGGCGTGTTGGCCTGACAGTGATGCTAATGCCAGTGACAAGGTACATGCAGCCGCAGGGTGACATCACCTGGGATTTATTTTAGCGCTGTCAAGTTGTTTGGTCCAGTATTCTGACAAGACCTCGGGGCGTCTGAGGGGTGTGTGAGTTTGTGCAGGTGAATACACTTGCTGTTATTTATGTGTGTCTGTGAGTTTTGTGCTTAAACTCAAGTGCTCTGGTTCATTTCAGCAGGTCTATTTCAGCCCGCTCGCATCAGAAAAACAGCCATATAGGTCTACTGTGAATGCGGCTTACCAGGACCCATATTTGGGTTTCTTGTTAGGCAGCAAAGGAGGAAGTCAGCTGAAGTATAAAGAACAACAATTTAGTATAAGGAGTAGCCGTGGATGGATGGTTGGGTCCCGAAAACTACATCATTTATGTCAAGCACTTAATTTTATTTGAGGAGTTTGTAACATTGGATTAACATGTTGGGCTACTATACAATAAATGCCAAGTTCTTTAGAGCTTGCTCTGTAAAGTTACAAAATGGTGCCTGCCAGCAAATATAAACCTATAAACTATAAACCCTAACGCATTTTACACATTATGTTCCTGTTTGTTTATTCCATACATATATTTTATCATTTTTATACTTTATTGTTTTTGATACAGGGACAGCACTTAGTTAAAAACTGCGCCAGAGTTAGCTAGCAGCTAATTTACATCTATTGTCCCTGGGCATGTAAACAAAAAACACATAACAGCATCTACACCATATAAAAACTACAAGGTGACTGTTTCTAGACAGAGAAACACTACTTCCCTGAGCGAGGCTAGCTGTGTCCCCATGCGTTCAGTCTTTATGCTAGCAGGCTGCTAGCGGCAGATTCATCCAACTCTCAGCAAGAGAGCGAAACTTCTCAAAACGTTGACCTGCTCCTTTAATCCACTCATCTTTGCTCAGCATTTGACTTTTAAAATTTCAACAACTCATTATGTCTTATATAAAGTGAGTCATGATGACTTCTTCATACGCCGCCACTTTATAATAGATTTTAAATGCTCCTTGCCACATCTGGGGAGAAATACAGTGTAATTAACTTGCGAGAGCTGAAGGCAAATCTGTGTATAATTGACGTATGGAGGAGGAGGAACCAGTGGCAGTCCCTCTTGTTCTGCCCGTGACTCATACTGTATCCTCGGCTACCTAGCAACTTAAATAGCTAAAGACGTCCACGACCGGTAATAAAGCAAAGATCAGCAGTCTTCACAACGCCATGTTCCTCCCACAGCTTTGATAAGAACTGGGAGGGAGGAAGAGGAGCTTCAGAGCTGATGAGCGCAGTGTGGACCTCTATGTCCAAATGTAATTAAGATAATTGATCTTATATTTTGTATACGCAGCTGGGGTCATCTGTTGGGCAAAACCACCAAACCACCAGGGGGAAAGCACGATATTACTTCGGATATGAACAGCAGAACTCAAAGCTCAAGCTCAGCTCTGAGTCACACCACGCATCTTTGAATATGAGCTCCCAGATGTTCTCTCCACACCTATAAAAGTGACCACAGACACATATTTAAAGCCACCAGAGAAACAGCCGGATCCTCTAGACGCTTGGAAGAACAGAGTGATTGCATTTAGATGCATGGGGGAATTTTCGAGTGTGCCAATTCAGAGAAGGATCCTGGCGGAGAGGGAAGCTGCTCTGGGAGCCGAGGGGACAGTCACACTTATGAAATGACACGAGAGGAAATAGAGAGGAAGAAACATTTAGAGGAGGTGAGGAGAGGAAAGAGAGGAAGTCTCGGGTGTCAACTATCCAAGGCAATCATTTCCGGCCCCAGAGAATAAGTGCAAATGTGGTCATGGTGAGAAAAGGGAAGAGGGCACAACAAATCCCACAGCGATCCTTTCAAACCGAACTCATGCAAAAACACTTCAAACCAAAACAACTATTACTGCCAAGGAAGATGTGAAATGCTGCGACAGAGCTGCACCTGATAAAATGTTGTTTTTGTCAGCTGTGAAGATCATGCAGACAATTATATTAGGCACAATTTGACAAAAGCAAAACTAGTAATACCAGAACTGAACCCTGTAAAGGAATAAAATCACCCAAAAATGAAAATTCAGTCATTATCTATTCACCCTCATGCAGATGGAAAGTCAGGGGAAGTTTCATAGTCCCCCAAAACATTTCTGAGGCCACACAGCAAAACAGTGTTGCAGCATTCTCCTAAACAACTGAAGAAGATGGGGACTTGATCTATAATGTTCAAGAAAAACAACTGAAAATAGAACATGCTCCAAACGACTCCTCCAGTTAATCTGCGTCCCTGAGGTCCCATTGATTGATTTGAAAAGAAGTTATTTAAACCATCGACATGCGTCAGACGGAGTGTGCTTTATAGCTTTTAGCTGAGCAGCTACAGTGAAGACTTTGGCTTTAAAAATAGTGTAAATGACGTCTTTTCAAATACATCCTTGGGTCTCAAGGCTTCTGAAGCCGCAGAATACATCAGACAAACGGGCTATGTGAAGCCATTTGATGCTTTTCATTTGATTTTTCATTTGTTTTTTTCTTACATTTTAAAACAAGTCCCTGTGCACTCCAGCTGTTCAGGAGAATGCTACAACAAATGGTCGGTGGAATATAAAACTTGACTTTTTAAATCAGGTTGAAGGTGAGTAGAGAATAATGACTACGTTTTTTCATTCTTTGGTGAACCTGTCCTTTGAAAAACTCAGTGGCTAAGACATAATGCCAAACTAAAGAACTGAGGCAGAGCTATGTGGGCACTAGTTGATAAAAAAACATAAAAGACAAGCCAATAAAGAAACAGCATTGTTCTTGGATTGCAATATGGAGCTTTATAGTCATAGGTTCATTTTTTTTTTTT
>CAEMYA010002128.1:3858186-3888299 GCA_903131615.1 Diplodus sargus
GTGTGTGAAGGGCCGGAGAGATTTGTACTTACTTCTCCTGGCGGGTCTGCTCAGCTGTGGTTTCCATGGCGCACTCGAGCGAGCTTTGAAGCGAATGAAGCTGATTGGTTGTCTCCTTCAACAGGAAGCGGGTCACAAACTGCTCCAGGTGGGTGGACTCCTGGTAATCCTGTCAATCAAAGAGGAAGAGAAGGAGGAGGAGGAAGAGGAGGAGGAGGATGAGGAGGTGGTGGAGGAACAAAGGATGACAGTGACAAGTTTCACACGCCAGTCAAGAGTCGCTCAGTGTCCAGATTTCCCCCTGCTAATTAAAAGATGCCAGCGAGATCACTCATTTAGAGGATTACATAAGACAGCCGCAGGAGAGGAGACAAGAAAAACATGTCTTCACACTTTACGTCTCTTATCTGCTAAAACCTGTTTCTTAAATTGTGTTTGATGGATCATAGGAGGAAAACAGAACAAATCAACTTAATAAGGGAAGGAAATAAAAACTGTGAATGCTGGTTTTCAACTTAATATATGCATACATGCACGACTCAGAAATTTAAATTAGCTTTATATTCTTTTTAAAAAACGTGATTTTAGAGACATTACTTGTAAGTCATTCATTAAATAAAGTCTTTAATGAATTGTAGTTGATTATATTCCTGTTAGCGTTTAAATCTCAGTGGATAGCACGATTTCTTGTTTTGTTTATTGACAACATTCAACAAATATTAGACTCATTGTCAAACATAGAACAATTTACATTGCTGTCCCAGCTAATCACCTACCATCAATCAAGATGGAGACAGGACCTGACACTATGACCTGGATGCCATCGGGCCATCTAAACATTGTGGTTCAAAAGGTGTTCACTCCAGTCAGAGAGCACAAACACGTAGTGTGTCTCCTCAGAATTGCTGTACGGTTTGTTTGCATTTGTGATGTGTTGGAAAGAAGTTGTTGATGCTGCTCAATGAACGGCACCTCCACGTCCCGTTATCACTGCTCAGTTAGAGGGACCCAAGACGCTCGGTTACATTGGTGGCGGCTGTGTTTCTTTTCTATGGGCTGCTGATATACGTCTTTTATTAGCTTAGCTTCCTCTGTATTACTAGTCAGCTTAGTTACTGTCAGGAATGTTTGTCTGCAGGCAGGCTAAAGGGAAACAGGTCCACATAACAGAAACTCAAATGCTAGAAGATAGGCAAAAATCTGACTTGGACGAATTGGCAACGTATGAGTGGGAATGTCCTGGTTAAAAACCTGCAGGGCTGATTAGGGAGAGTGGAAACAGGTGAGAGAGCTTAACAGGAGAGGCTGATGAGGGAAGTCAGAGTAGGATTATATTTGTGTGTGACGGATCAGATGAGGAGGGAAAGTGAAGGGACAGGTGAGCGAAAGGTTGTAAATGTGTGTGTGGGAGGGCAACCCTCCCACACAACCTCGATAAACGATGTCATCCTCCATCCTGATGGTTCACTGTCGACCTGGCTTACAATAGCTGAGACATCCTGACTTTGAATCCCCACTATGAGTCAAGCTTAATAAACATTTCCCTTTTTTTGCACTTTGATATAGCAACTGTTCGTTGTGGGGAAGCCCTGCGAGTCAATTACCGAGTGTTTCAGTTAGAAATGCTCAATTCTGTTCTTTTCCCTGTCAGCTCTCGATAATAACTGTTATAAACTGGTAGGCAAGACACATATGAACTTCATTTCCATGGAGTAATAATCATACATTTTCATCCGTGAGCTGTGGAACTCTACTGCACTCGGTAATCGACAACGAGCTCGCTGCTGCAGGAGAGTGGTGAGCTGTGTTCTCTTTTCAATAGAAATCCAGCAAAGCTAGCAGATGTTTGATGCCTCGAACTATGTGCTGGCACCCTGTTTGTACTGTTGCTGAAGTACTGAGTGGCTTTTTGATGGCGGTTTCTTGGTGGAGGCATAGACTGCAATGTATTTTTATCGTGCTGTCTTTTCAGAGGTTAGAAACTACATAAGCTAGTGGTCGGAAAACTTGATCTCTCGAGGGGGGGGGGTCTTACTTGGTGTCACAGTGTGTTAGACCATGGATTAAATTTACGCCGGAATATCCCTGTAAATGCCCTCATCTGTATCATTTTAAGAAATATTACGAATGGATACAAATGAATAGAAAATGAATCATACCGAGAAAAAAAAATTATATCAATCTAATCATAAATCATATAAATAAAACATCAAGTTGTATGACATCATTAAAGATACACATTTAGGTGAAATAATTGAAAAGCAACCATAACTTTATCCAACAGAAGAAATGTCAACAAAACTCCACCACTACACCACTGGCCTGAGTCACGAGGATGCATCTTGTCTCCGACTGGCTCAACAGGTTTTTGGGATGTTTTTTGGTAGACGACATGTTTTAGGCGGTCCGCGGTCGCAAAAATATTTTTAAAACAACATTCGAAAATGTGAAACAGTCATTTGCACCTCCAGTAGAAATCACATCTATCATGTGAAATCATTTCCTTCCCCGTCGGGTGTCTCAGGATGGCGGTACAATTTATCATCAAGGATATATTTGTTTTTTTCTGCAGGCCTCTGTGTTTGTTCGGAGCGCCGATGGAAAAAATAAATCAAACTGAAAGACATTCTGGAGAGCCGTCATTTGCTATGCCTGGACTAAAGCGGGAGGGCTGACTGTTGTTTTGGATCTAATCAAAGGAGAATGAATGACGCTCAGCTACACAGCAGAGTCTGCTGTTTGCACAGAGCACCTGCTCCAATGGATTCGAGCACGGCGCCAGTCTGTACATTCGACTAACAAGGAGTGGTTTGAAGGGAAACACTGACATGAGAGAGACACTGCATGACTGGGGAGGTTTGTGTGTGTGACAGAAAGAGGAATATATTCCTGCGTTACTGTTTGTTGGTATTTCCTTGTATTTTATTGTATTTCAGAAAGTATGATGAAGATCCCGATTAGTTTCGAGGGATGTGGAAGCATGCGCGCGCACACACACACACATACACGCACGCACGCAGAGACACATCCTAATTACAGTATGTTGAGAGGGAGTCTTCCCATGAGAGAGCTGAACTCTCGACAGCTTCTCCAGAATACAGAGCAGATCATTAGTCTCCAGCTTCTCCCGTCGGCCCGATCCAGCAGCATATCAGGGCGAAGACTGAACAGCTTGCCCTAAAATCATGTAACTGTACTTAAATTTTTCACGGGAACAAAACAAACAATAAAAACCTCTGTGGTTTCTGCAATGTAACATTTCTGAAAAACTCATAATCGTTATCTGTCCCAGATATTGTTTGATCTCCTGACATTCTGACTACCAGTAAACACACACACTCACACATGAATGCACATTCACTCGGCGAGAGTGAGTCATGACAAAACTGATAAAGGTCATTCTCCTGTCTACCATCCGAATATAGATTACCTCCTGCAATTTGTACCTTTGTGTGTGTGTGTGTGTGTGTGTGTGTCCACCTCAACAATCTGCAGTCATTTTAAACAGCTGCCTGATTTTTTTTTTCAGTCTGTGTTTCCCTTGATCTTTTATTTTCATTCGTACAAAAGGTCAATTGAGCTCTCTGTTGGAGGCACCGTCGCAAAAAAAAAAAAAAAACCCAGACATTTCAGCCTGATTGTCCGGGCTTTGACTACTGCACCCTTCACCAAAAGCAGTGTGTTTAAAATCCTGATTGCAAGTCGTCATAAAAAAACCCTCTAACTAATCATACTCTCACCTGCTCGTTGAAAAATAGTCATTTTCTGTATCAGGCTGCACCAGTAAGACGTAAAGGTTATAGGCTTGATATTTGGAACACGGGCATAGCAGCAAACAACCATTTGTTTTAATGCAAGCTTCTCTGTTCTTTATATTGGTAGTCAGTCCGGTCGCCTGTGCATGTGAGTCACTCCCTGTGAAACTCTGGGCCCTCCCCACGTTGTGTTGTTGAGTTGCACAGTAATAGCAGGTAAAAGCTGCTTCTTTCATACCTTTTACTTCACTCTCTCTTTCAAACTCAGCACCAACTGAACAACGTTCAAGAACTGACTAACCTTCATGTTATGTCATGTCATTTTATGTCATGTCATTTTATGTTATGTGATGTCATGTTATGTTATGTCATGATTCCATCACAGCCGAGCCTAGCTGAGCTGATAAATACCCGTGGCTATTGCGGAGCCAATTGAGGCGGGTGTAAATGGCGATTACACACATTCACATTGAAGACAAACTTTTGCTACCTAATGCATATGTGACTTGATGTTTCAGGTAGCTAGTGTTAGCAAGAGAGCTAGCAAGCTAATAATTACGTTACGTGGATTTAGAGAATCAGCAGATCGAAAAAAAAAAGAATCTCCTTAACAAGCAAGACATGATTTTTTTAACAGTTGAAATACCAAGACTGTGGCGGTGAGTTATTTTGATCTGTTGTGTTAAAATGAACTAAGTTTAACAATTACCTGCAAATCAAATCACTGTTTTTTTGTGTGTCTTTGGCTCCATGGAGTCTGGATGCTTTGTTTCTTGTTCGAGAAATGCCCGTTTGTTTTGGTCCGAGATGCTGGCGCTGTAGTGGCAGTGAATGTTTTACACTGAACTTTTAAAAAAAAGGTTTTCGGCCACTTTGTTGCAGCACAAAGAAGCTGTTAACCTCTACAATGACAAATCAGGCTTTAAGTTTAATATGGCGAATTTGTTAGCAAAGAGTAGCTTATTTACATATTCAGCCGTTAAAGAACAAAGCTGTCATTTATTTGGAGTTGTATGTTTGGCCACTGCATGAAATTCAGCCCAATATTCAGTCATTTCAGCTCTGGTTTTTTATTTTGGTCCGTGTCCCATTATCTCTTTTGCTGTTTGTTACAAATCAGGTCAAATGTTAACAAGCCAACATTAGCTTGGGTTCAGTTAGCTACACAACAGCGACTCGCTTTACATTTTTCCATGACTGCTAGCTCATCTCTACATAACATCTACAATAAACTGTGAAGTGTGAGAACAGCAACTTCCTCTCTCCGCTGCAGGTGAGACACACCTGAGATCTGCTCGGAGAGGCTTCGGAGTCGGAACTGAGGGAGGTTGTTCATGGGAAGCCCGTAAATAGCTTTGGCAGGGGAATATGTGTGCAGAATGAAACCCTGCACAGAAAAACGCGCGTCTGGCTCTGATTCAGATGCAAAATCTCATTCCAGCTCCCACGCACATGTGCAGTGATGTTTGATGTGAGCACACAGAAGCGCACGCGCAAATTAGCTCGTGCATATGTAAGTTTGCACAAATGCACCAATGCAAAAAAGGAAAGAAAATGCAAATACACACACACACACACACACACACACACACACACACACACACACACACACACACACACACACACACACAGCCAGCCCCCTCACACACATCCACAGCCAAAGACCACCCACTCAAACACATACACAGTTCAACAGAGACGACTGAGACGAACGCAGCATCTGTTCTCCTCGCTCAGCCAATACTCACCAACAGACAGACAAAGAAATACAACTTGTCACACTTCTTTTTTCTCTCTCTCGTGCTGTGACTCATTTCTAAATCGTCGAAGGAAACTATGAATTAGGCGTCACTTCAGCCGTGTGAAATCCTGTCTGGTCACAGTCCAGCATGGTAACTCGATTTCAAAGTTATTTGTATCTGTTGCTCCTCACTTCTGTCCAATCTGTGGAGAGTCATTTGAGCCATCCAATATCCATTTTGCGCTGCTTGTCTGTGAAGGAATAACAATGAGTGTGTTCACGGACAAAAGCTGATCAGTGAAAGCGTTAGGAGTCCTGTTCCTCTATTTCACTTCAGGAGAGCTGACTTTAGTCCACATCAAGGTGAATTGTCCCCTTTTTCAAATGAGAAAAAAACCTTCAAACGCACATAGATTCTGACCCTGCCGTTTCTCCTCTTTTGCTGTCTCTCAATTGTTCTCTTGGAGTGCAGAAAAAAATGATTTGAGGTGCAATTTGATTTTTGCACCTCAAAAAATGGCAGAGGGATTGCGAAAAATATATCTTTCCTTCAGAGAAAAGGAGCCTTTCTGAAACCTACCTCGCAAAAATGACCGCTACCTCTGGGTGAAAACTTTTTTTTAAGGGTATCAATTTTCATTGTTCTACTTCATTTCTCTATGCTCCCTTTTCATTTACACGTGTTAATACGATGCTGATTGACACCTCCCTTCCCTCACGGCTGTCTTGAGTGTCCAAACATTTACTGAGCCAAAACTGCCGCTGCCATTATTCTCTGTCACCACAGTTTCTGGATGTTGAAGTTGAATGTCGCCACGCGGTACCTCATTCTGTGCTGATAAAAAACTACCGCTGACAAATGAACAGTTTGACTCCCACACTTGCTGCCTCAGTGCAGATCTGAGAGGCGATCTGAGCCTCACAGCATGTGTCATATGAGAGAGAAGCTCTCCCTGCACGTCTAATAAGCCACCTCTCCTCCTCACCCAAGTGTCCTTTTCCCATGCCTCTTCATCAGTAGTCCCATCAGTCCTCCTGTTTTCTTCCATCATCTCTTTCTGTTAGACTTTCTCTCCCCCTCACCATCCTCATCCCTCCTCTTCTCCTCGTTGATAATGTAAAAGGTCGCTCAGCTTAAGCCAGATCAAGAGGACGTAAAGCTTCTTCCAGAGGATGATCAAAAGCCGCCACAACCCATTTAATTCCTCATCCATAAGCCAAGTCCAAAAATAATCATAACATGTTTTGTTCTGGAGGGTAATTAGTAGCATGAGTGAGCCCTGGCTCGTCCTTTCGGGCTCTGTAATGGAAATCTGACTAATGGGAGATCTGAGGAAGCCAGCTGGGCAGCAGAGGAGCATGCTGGGAGAGATTTGCAGCAGGAAGTTTGGTCACAATGTGAGTAAATCAAACACCTCTCATTATTATCATTACGTGCACTGCATGACATGTCAGTGTGATGCTCAAGGTGCTGGTGTGTATGAGTGTGTGTGGATACACTGTGCGGATATGGACGGTTCATGTGTTCTGAACACACAAACGGCATCCACATCCTAGCCAATCTTTTACCATTTTCTTTTCCCGTTAATCCAATTGACACGATTCGCACCAACTATCACACCTCCACCTTTAAGAGTCATAACACAGTCAAATCGCAACTCACACACATTAATGTGAGTAGTCTAGCTGGTTATATTGTCTGTAAAGTGTGACTGGGAGCAGCTAGAAGCAGCAGCAACATGACTTTGCATGATGAAAATTGATGAAGACACAGACAAACACAACACAAACATGGAGGTGTTCGATGTTATATATTAAGACATTCAGTGACTTTTCATCAATTTTAACCAAAGCTTGATTGATGTTGCACAGGTCCACTGCTTTAGTCCATCCATGACTTAAACACTCACTGGTCAATTGCATGAAGGTTGAAACGAGACTCATAGTCCACAGATTTCCAATGACTGTGAGCCTCCGACTTTTATTCTGCCAGCCTTTTGACATTTCTTGCTTTCAGCAAAATGAAGTGACAACTATCTGATTGGTTGACATTAAAATATGGAAAGATAACCATTTAATCATTTTACTTTTCCATCCAAATAACGATGCTTTTATTTTGTAAATTAGATAATGATGCTTTTACTTTGTAAAGTAAATAGAAATGCTTTTTTGTGAACTTAATGATGATGCTTTTATTTTGTAAAGTAAAGAATGATGCTTTTACTCTGTAAACTAAATAATGATGCCTTTACTTTGGAAACTATATAATGATGTATTATTTTGTGAACTAAATAATGATGCTTTTACTTTGAAACTAAATAACCTTGCTTTTTACTTTCCAAATTAAATTACTATACCAATTCTATTAATACATCATATATTTTTTGAATAGCTTAACTTCAACATAATCATTTGGAAAGAGGGCAGACGAGGCGATTTCAGTGACGTACCTTCTTTGTCTTGTCCATCGCCTTCAGTATGGACATATTCAGGTCTTCTAAGGCGGCGAGAACATTCTCATATTCGCAGAGGTGCTGGGAGAAATACTCTTCACCGGGGAGAGACGAAAAAAAAAACCAACAGGACACAGTTTGTGAGCTAAACCACTAGGACAGGGCTGTGGGTGTTTAGTTGAAGCAGCATCGGTGTGACACCTCAGTCACACAGCCTGTAGGGGTTTGATCACAGAGCATGTGACCACATCTAACATGGTGCTGTTCTTAGGCTGGGAAAATGGCAAATAGCATTTGAGTCTATGGTGCTCCTGACTGGGAGGTAAGGCAAGGTAAAGATATCATCGATAACAAAGCTGTTTTTATTTGAGGGGAAGGATTAACTCACCACAGAGTTCATCAGTGTCCACGTTGCTGCGGGAGAAAAAAAGAGAGACATTAACATAAAATGGTTCTGTGAACTGAAGTTTCCGAGGTTAAAGTAGGTGACGCACTAATCTTTCATCGCCGCTAAAACTTGACTGTGATTTGGTGAATCGGTGTGTGACGACAAATAGGAGCGAGTCATGAATAATTGAATAATTTTTGCTGCTTTTTCCCCTGAGGTGCGCATTAGAGACCAAAGGGCCAGACAGTGAAGCCCTCACAGGAAGCCCGTCAGGAAAGATGTTCAGTCAGGAGTGTGTTTTGGGGAGATCTGAGTGTTCATGAGTGTGTCTAAAAGAGAAGCATAAAAACAGGGAAATTAAGAAAAGAAAGAGGCGAAGGTAAAGAGGCGAAGGGAACATTTTTCAAAGAGGAAAATTTGCCATTACATCCCCTCTACCGTAGGAGACATGAAAGAGACTTCTTAATCCTTGTTTCACTGGAGGAGGCTGGGGAATCACACTGGTTTTAACTCTGTTCCACACAAGCTGTAGCTGCTGTTCACCAGAGGGGGAAAGTGCCTCAGAAATCAATTGGTTCAAACAGGAGAAAACACTCAGAGCCAGACACGAACAGAGGAGGTAAAGCAGAGGTTAGATACTAAACTTGGTAACAGACTGAAAAATCCTGGACTAATTCTAAAACATTGAAAAAAAAACTAAAAGTAATAATAAGTATTATTAGTATTATTTGTTTTGACATGCACAAACAATTCATACATATTTTAGATGTGTCCCTGCTCCAACACCGCTGAATCAAGGTCTGCTGACGCCTGGCAATGACTCATTCATTTGAATCGGGGGGTGTTGGAGCAGGGACACATCTAAAACAAAGGTATGTTGAAACAAAAACAGAATTCAATCATTTGCATTCTGTTTTTGTTTTACACAGCTTTCCTGATTTGGGGGGAAACCTGGGTTGTGCAAAGTCTAGTTTTTCATACGCCTTTGTATTTAAAATTTCAAAATCCAGTTTTTCATGATACACCAGTCCGTCCCCATTAGCTTCTGTGGTGACCTCAATCGTCATGGCAACAAAATGGCCAGAGTTTAGCTCCGTTTATTCAACAAAAACCACCTGCTCATGTTTAGGAAACGATGTATGTGATGTAACTGGCAATCGGCAAGTTTTCTGCTTCAGCGTACCATAAGGAAGTAAATGATTGCACAGTGCGATAGAATAATGAAACCATCAGAGTTTACATTAGTTTCCTCTAAACCTCGCTATTAATATACGACTTGGTCTGCCATCGGGCACACGGTCACCCGGGAAAAGGAAGGTAACCTGGTGATCCATTTCTTTTAGAGACTAAATTATTGACTAAACTCACATTTTGTGCTGTTTTATTGTTTTCTCTGAGGCAACAATCCAGTTGTGTTTGCGAGAGTGGCGACAACGATGATACCAGTTTTCACTGCACACGATTGACATGTCTAAACATGAAGCGAACGGGCTGACAAACAGCTTTATTCCACACTAAGTTGCAGCATCTCTCTACTTCGTCGCAGTCCCTGAAACGTGGAATTCCACAATGTGTTTTAGCTGAACAAGGATATTCTAATCTTGTTTGAACAGTAGGGTAATGTCCAAGTGTCTCAGTGGGTTTGTTTATAGGATGCATACAAACTATTAAACTGTCAAATGGGAGGTGACCTTGGCTCTTGTCGTGGGAAACGTCAGCGCTAAAAGCTCCACCTGTTGAACTCTTGTTCAAAGTGACGAGAAAAGTTTCACTGGCATCTTCTTCTGCGCTCTGCTGCACCTGTAACTACACCTGACAGAGATGCTGTGGTGAACACACCTGGAGTGCACTTTAATGTAGCAGGGAAAGGGATTTTGATTCTGACCTGACAGGTCTCTGCTGTACTTTGAGGATAACGCCAACATTGCATGGATGCATGTTCACATTCAAAGCCAGCATGCTAGCATTAGCCCGACGGGACAGCTAGCATGGCTGTAAACTTTTAGATAAGATCAGAACTGATCCTTGTTGCAGCCTGATCATTAAAACCTGAACAGTGAAGGCAACATAAAATCACAATTTGGCAGAGCTGCTGTGTTGAATTAGATCAGATATTACAGGTGTACCAAATAAAGTGGCCGGTGAGTGAACAGAGTGAGTAAGCATGTCAACTAGATTAGTTTGACACGAGTCTCCGGTGTCCTGCGGAGAGACAACATACAAGCTCACTGCCCGGAGAGTCTCTTCACATCTCGGTCTGCAGTACTGAGCTCATGAATAAATAGAAAAGTCTTATCAGCGTGGAGCCAGATTCCTTTGAATATTTTACAAGATTAGAGCCACTTTCTTTTATCACTTTCTTTGTACTCTGATAAACAAATGATTTCTTATCAAAAAAAAAAAACACCCACCCAGCTCTGTTTGAAAATATGCCAAGATGATTTATACAGCACACATTTGTTTAATCAAAATGAAAACACGGAGGTCACTGCACAGACTTACTCTGTGTTGTGAGTGTCGATTGTGTGGAAGAGCTCCTTCAATTCGTCAGCCGTCAACACGCCATCGGAGAAGTAGGCTTTGAATTCGTCGAAGGACAGTTTTCCATCATCTGTGGGGAGAGCACGAATGCAACACAGCATCAGGACCACAAAGTCCTGTGGGGTGAGGTGAAGTGGACATTTTCTAAAACATTCCTTAATATAAATTAAAGAATTGTTTCGGTCAAATGAAGACTCTGGTTTGTGTATGCCGCAATAATGTGCTAAAAAACACATAAGAATTCTCTGGTTATCACAGGAAAACAGAGGAAATAACACGGTTGACCCTTGACCGTTAAAGTGATTCTGTAGGTTGGAAATTAAACTGTAATGAAATGTATTGTGGAAGTGAAATTTTGTGAAGATGTTCCGTCTCACAGATTTCATTTCCTCGTTGTTCCAGGACACTGGTATAATCATTTTTAATGAATAATTTCCGTCGAGCTGATGAAACTGAGGCAGCCCAGATGAGATGCAGCGGGTTATAAACTGCAGCCGTTGAATCAGCAGAAGTGTTTCGATCAAAGCGGTGATAAAACTTCACAAAATAACCCCTCTGTGAAACATTCCCCCTTGTTTGTATTATTATAGTGAACAGTCATTTGTTCAGTTAGTCATTCTTTAAATCACGATTAGAATAAAAAGGGAATGTTCGTGAGGAGAAAATGAGCAGGATTTCAAAACGAGGATCCTGAGACTAAATATCCCTCAGCAGAGTGAGGATAATCTACCACGGATGACACGTGCTTCTGGCTCCTGTAGTTTCTCTCTGTCTGTGAGACATGAAGTGTCTGATCTTTACATGTCCACTGCTGACCTGCTGCTCTGGACGTGATGCTTACTATGACAGCCATGGTGCCATAGATGCTGTGAGCGAGAGCTCCCATTTGGAGGAACGCTCGAAGGCGAAGGGCACACGCACGTAAGCCAAGCCGCGGTGACTCACTGCCTATGAGCTCACGAAAAATGATCTTGGAACAGACTTGACGCACAAGTGCTGCTGTTTGCACGTTAAAAACAAACATGTGGGATGACTTTTTTCTCTCGCCGCGTGACAGGAGCTCAAATCATTCACAGCTTGGGACGGACATTTTAATGAGTAATGAAGCATGCCATGCCATGTGAATAATGGATTCTGATTAGCTATTTTTGCGTGTAGAGGAAATCATTTTTGATGTCAGGGTCTCAAAGTGTGTGTCAGCAGGGTTACATTTTATGACACTTATTCCCCTGACACTTAAAAGATACCTTCATTCTACAGTTAAACAAATGATCTTGTCTCGTATCTGTAGGAGACACTATCTACATTTTGACAGAGGTTATAAAACCAAAGCTGCACATTGAAAGGAGCACTTTGGATTAGGATCAAGTGATACTTAGCACACCGTAAAAGCTTCAGACAGGATGTCACACCGTGGTGTTACAGTGTATCTGCACATTGATTTGAATGTCAGGACCATTATGAACAAAACCTTTAGAGGACACAGTTTGACATTTTGGTGAATTAGACACTTTCATGCCAAGAGATAGATGAGAAGATCTTCACCGGCTCCGTCCGAATGTAACGACATCTGTGCACCTCTAACGCTTATTAACACGTTTTACCTCATTTGTTCAGGAAAAGTGTTAAACCGCAATTTTTCGTTTTATGCATGGATGAATAAAAAATTGAAAGGCCCTTAAACCTGTATTCTTGCTAATAACCAGCGTCTCCTCTGGTTGAAAAAAAATGTAAGCTCATGAGAAAATGACCTCACTCAACGCAACAAAGTGAATAAGCATATTTCCCAGACTATTCCTTTAAAGCAGTGGCTCCCAAACTGTTTCTGCGGCCTCATTTACCTTTGCAAACTCCTTCATCTAAAACATTGTCATTAACACAAACGTTAAACTTCAATGTGACATCTCACTGAGAAAGATACATTAAATAAGGAAGAAGTCACTTTTATAGTGGAAGCATTGACATGCATCTTACATTTTTACTGTGTGACAGCTGCCATTGCTTTTGAACACATTTTCTTTAAAATGGCTTCTTGAACCACTTCTTTCTCTGGATAAAATCTACAGGCTTCTCTTCAACGTTCAGGGCGCATGATCTCCAAGTGGTGTCTCAACTTGTTCATGTCGACACGGTCAGAAGCTTAGATTTTGGGACACACAGCACACTGTGGTCTCTCTACATTACCCATCACTTCACCGGTGAAGCCAGGGGGATTGACATGTCTCCTCATATTTACTTGGCTTCCTTTAATGAAAGAAACCAAATTTGCATTTCAAGGCTACTCATCTACATTAGTTTAAACATAAGTTGTTTTTTCTGTTTGGGTTTCTGAAAGGTGAAAATACTTGCATTACTTTTGCAAGTATAGCGTTTGAGCACACAGAATTGCAACAAAAGCAGACTGACCCAACTTAATAAATAAGTAAAAACAAATAAATAAATAAATCAGACTCATGAATTAAAATTCAAGGCCTGTGTGCCATAAAAGCAGGAGATCCACAGTGTTATTGTGTCCTGCCTTTGTGCTTTGTTAGAGAATACTCGGATTCAGGCCACTGCTCCTCCTCGTAAACAACATATTAAACTATTTATTTTTGCATCTTTAAACTTTATATTATGATTATTCTGCACAAGATAGTGGAGGTGAAACAATTTGGCCCTGAACCTCCTGCACAACCTCTAAGTCATTAGGCGTGGGCTGCCACGACAGAAAATGCCTAACAGGTACAAATTTGGGGCATTATTGTTCTGTTTCTGAACCTCTGGACCTCAGTGGGCATGGTCAGTTTCCTGTTTCCATGGCAACTGAAAGAGTATCAGCAGAGAGTCATGATCAGAATTTCATTGAGAAAGAAATCTGTCTCCACACGCTAGAGAGAGACTGAGAGGCTGGAGTGATGCCGCAGACAGAGGAGTTGTGTTTGAGTCTGAAGGTGCAGTATTTACCGTTTTTATCAGCCCTCCGTAAAATCTGTAATGACAGCAGGAAAAGAGAGAGAGATGTCAAAAAAAGGTTCTCACATCATCAAAGTTGAAGCAAGTGTGTGCGGGGATCATCGATCACACTCTCGACGGCAGTGTGTCATTTAATTATTGATAGAGCTGTCCCAGAGTCCAGAGGAGATGAAAGGCACAGTGGCAATGACCACATCAGCTTTAAAAGGGTTGAACAGCCTCAATATGGCGTTCCCCACTTTTCTTCTCGATGGGCTTCTACTTGTGAAGACGAATTCAAACAGGCCTCCAGTGTATCACACATATAGGCTAAATCTAAATGTGACAGCCTTTATGTGCCAGAGCTATATTTTAAAATGCTGGAAAGAAAAAAAATCCTTCCATTTCTTGATTCCCCTTGCTCGGGGGGCTTCAGCTCTGCGCTGAAAAGGGGTAAAAATACAAATAGAAAACATCCACCCACCTTCTCTTTGCTCTTGGCAGTCTGTTGTGTGTTCGCACTTACATAACTCATTCAAATTGTCCCGATAATCAGTCTTTATGGCTTCTTTTGGTCTTCCTAATCCGTAAATTCCTATCTGTCTCCGTGTCAGCGCTACCTGTTACTCATCTCTTGCCAATCTTGAAATTCAATCACTTCAATTCAATGCAACTTTATTTATCTCAGTAAGGCAGAGCGCATCGGCATCCTCGCCACCCTGGACAACAAATACACTCACAAATAAATAGATTAACAATAAACAATCAGTTCTCCATCCCTTCATCACTTGTTGAACACACCAATATTCTTTTATTTCGAGCTGCAAAAATTAACTGATTGATTAATCTGTAGATTGACAAAAGATTAAAGGATAAGTTCACCCAAAAATGAAAACGTTATCTCTGCAAAGATAATATTGCAAGTATAATATGTTGATATTATAAGAATGTTAAACGGGCCAATTTTGTGACAATTCATACCAATTTACGTGTATTAATCACTGTTTTTCTTGGGTACATGTGAGCGGACTGTAAAGTGACATGAAAAATGGGACCTCTGCCTCCTCTCTCACCTCCACAAGCCTGTGGATGATTTAAAACACAACTGAAAAAAACATAAAATGGCTCTGTACATCTCCTCCGGTGCGATCTCAGTATAGGAAGCCCAGAGATCCCCAAGTGGTTTGCAAATTTTCCATTTACATCCTTTTTAAGGCTGAATTCTTCAATTTAGCTGCTAAGATAAAGCGTTCCCACGTTGAGTATGTAAATAATGTCTTTTCAAATCAATGTGTGATATCGGGGCTTTTAGAGATTTGGATAATGCCATTTTATGTTTTGCTTTTTTCGGTTGATTATGTAACGTTTTAAAACAAGTCTGCATCTTCTTCATTCATTCAGGAGAATGCTGTTCTGCTGTGAACCAGTGGACTACGAAACACCACCGGTCTTTCAATCGGCAGTAGATAATGACTGAATTTTCATTTTTGGGTGAACTGTTGCTATAACCAGCAACTATTTCAGAAAATCCATTATTAAAGTCAAACATTGATGGTTTCTGTTTCTCAAATGTCAGTATTTGCTGCTTAGTAAACTGAGTTTTTTTGGCTTCCTGGTTGGACAAAACATGATAATCAATGATTCATTATTGAAATATGGATTAAATGTATCTGCATTTCCAGCAACTTCCTTCAACCAGTGGCCAAGACCTCTTTCTCTTTTATGCACCTGTTCTTTGTTGTTGTTGTAAGAAAAGTATCAATCAATAGAGTACACCTTACTATTGCGACTGCTTCTTTTCAATCTAGTAGGATAGCTCCTTTACCTTCACCCTGTCTGGATTGTGGATAGTATTTAATGTATTGTAATAGAATGGTTCCTGTTTTATAAAGCAAATAATTCATTGATGATTAAAATGACAAGTAGTTGCATCCTTTCTTTAATCTGCTGTCCAAAATCTTCAACAGGATGACTGATATTTCTGTTCTATCAACTCGTGGGTGCGTCATTCATGTAAACTATTTATTTGTGGGCTGATTGGATCCGATCACTCCGACCGCAGCTCGCACTGACGCATCCTCCAATGTCTGCAACCCTGTAACTGAACCTGCAACTGGGTCTCACAATCTCATCACGTCTTCATTATTCTAACGAGCAAAATTAATGAATTTAATCAAGAATGGCAGCCTGATGGTCTTTTTCTTCCTCCACTATTTACTGGAAATCTGGCACCACAACAGCATCTAAATAAGAAAGAAGGCACACATGGAGACAAAGCACATCCACCCTGAAGCCAGAAGCCAAGAAACAACAGACATCGCTGAGACACTTGGTGTGGTGGATACAGATTTCTACCTTTAATAACTCTTGGTCCCCATTTGTGCATCCTCCCTGGTGTTTCTCAAACAGCGAAGGCAGCCAAAAGGTATATAGCTGAGACTTCACAAGCGAATGAAAGAGTGGAGGAATGAGGGGAATTTAATTAGGAGGTGGGCACCGAGGTAGAATGAAACAGGGGAGGGAAAGCTCTTGAGAGAGAAGCACTATGAGGGAGATCATTAGAGAGAGACAGTGTACTCATATAAGATGTAATTTAACATTTTTATCTCCTCGTGATCTGAGGGAGATCCACAAGTGTTGGGAATTCCCAGTGATATACTTTGTATTCTTATATAACTTAAATCTATTTTCAGATTTAACAAAAGTTATGTATATGAAGATTATTTTCGAGCTAAATTAGGCAGATTAAGGTCATCGTGAGTAGCCTATGACTTTTATCGGATCGAGTAGACACTTGAGCACTTCATTAACTTGGTATTTGAGTTTAAACACTGACATGAAGATGGATGTCCAGCCTTTGAAATCCCTACACAATGAAGCTGAATTAAAGGCCAACCTTGTCAGATTAATTCATTCTATGCAATAAGGGACTCTCTGTACCCTGCATATATTATTATGAGGATCCATATTAAATCAGGTGATCAGACACCTCCAACATGCCTGACTGAAGAAGTAAAATGCATATATTACTTTAAATGACATCAAATATCCTTCATTGATTTTCTGCTACAAAAAACTATAGATTGTTACAAGTAATATGAAATAAAAATAATAATATAAGACTTCATCATACTTCAGTTTTTCCATTTTGTGTGTGAGCATTAATAGTGAAAATTAAACAGATTTGCAGGCCCACTAATAGCCTAAGTAAGGATTTTTAAATTGTGGTTTACTTACATCAATGAAAATTGACATCCCCTTCTTCAGCTCCATCTGAGCGCTGGTCTCCTCGGACACACACTGAACCTCCTCTGAACAATCCATCATTCACAATGAAGCTTCACTTGTAAACTGCGGAGGAATGTGTGCGCTTCAACCTCTTATCTGATCAGAACCACTGGTCAGAGAGCGACTCCGCGACACTGTCAAGTCAGCCGGGATACGACACACCACTTCCGGGACCAAATTTCACAACTCAGCCCTTCATTACCAGAATAGCACAAGTGGCCGCGCATTTTCGCTCCTCTTTTGTGCTGTTCGCTTCACCCTTCTGCGGACAATTTGGAGTTATTCTTTGCATCGGGCCTGTGCACGACGGCGAATTTCTAAAAAGGTTTGCTTTTGTTTTGAAAGGAGGTTCACTACACTTCCTGTCGTGTATTGGCTCATCTAAGTGTTGACACTAGCTGCTGCTTGATGAGTCAAACCTTGGAGCGCATCTCTGTTGGAGAGCAGGCAAAGAGTCAAAATAGGTTTTATTCTTTTATTCTGCTAAATACAGCCTTTATGTTGAAACTTCAGATATGAGGTCATTTCAGCTTGAATTAAAGAAGTCGATTATAATGACTTGGACTTTTTACCTTTCAAAGTGATTTAGTCTCTTTATTATGTAAGTCATGATACATAATATTAAATATATGATAAAGTCACAATTATGCAATAGAAAGTCTTATTCTGATGTAAAGGGAATTAGGAGATAAAAAGTCATAATTGTTCTCATAATTGCAACTTTTTATCTTAAGTATGCCTTTTTTATCGTGATTTTGACTTTCTATTGATAATTAGGACTAATTTTCTCCTAATTTCCACTTTCGTGACTATAAATACCACAGAAATATTTTTTTAATCTGTCTTAGATTTCATCTTATTTTTTTCTTTAATTGACAGGTATTGGCTGTCATATTTTGTCGTTTCCAGGTTTACATGTAGCAGGCTCCTTCAAGTGACAGCCCTTAACTCAAGTACTATCCTTAAGTATAATTTTAAGGCACTTGTTCTTACTTGAGTATTTCCATTTCTGCAACTTTATAATCCCATAAAGTGTTGTACTACTTAATCCACAACATTTACTTGATAACTTTAGTTACTGGTTACTTTGCAGAATGCATGCAGCAGTATAGCCTTACTTGTGAAAGTCTGCAATGGAATGTGTGAAAACAGATAACAAACCTTTCAGTGTACCTGGACTGGTTGTACAACTGTGCAACAGTTCCATCTAGTGGACTGTTATAATGGCACAGCAGTCAATCCCACCACATAAACAAAGTGAACCATGAGCATCTGTCAGTGTGAAGTGCTGCATGTAATATACATCTATACTCCCTGTGACTTCCATGAGAGCCTTTGAGAAAGTGGAGGTGACACAAAGTTTATTGAGAGTTGGCACATCAGCACTTTCTTTGCCCACAGCTGGGGGAGCCAGGTGGTAAGTAGTGGTGGATGCATGATTGCACACATTGTCTGCTTCACTCCCCTCATTATGCATTAATGGTAAGCATGCCAAGAAGAGAGATTCCCTTCAGGCTACTACAGTATACTGTAATCTCTCAGAAATACTGGAAATTCAAGCTCCTCTGCAGACCAGCAATCCTGCATAATGTATGTTATAAAGACATTTTAAATAAAAGATTTGTATACATTTTAAAGTGTGACATGACTTCCATAAACGATTGCTCACTAGACTAACTTCCAGTGTAAGAACATTAAAAACATATTTAATTACTTACTGCTTAGTATATGAGCAGCCTATACATTACACTGCACTGAATGACCTCACAACAACCTACTTACAGCAGTTAAAATAAGCTACACCTCAACCAAAAACTTTCATGTTAACTTGTCCATATTAATAATCCAGAAACATCGATTCTATAATTATATATATATAATACTTCCCTACTTTTATCTCTCAACAGTATAAAATGTCCATAAAATGACCTTAACATCTATGATCTATATTAAAATGTATTGCATTATTTAACATAGATTTGTCTTACAAGTTACATTTGTCTTGAAACGCAGCATATGATCAATTAATAAAGTATGATGCTACAAAAAAAGAAAGAGGAAAAACACAGCATGAAAATACTTGGAGCTCCACTTCTCAAAATACATTAATATTCATGTTAATTGATTTGCCAATAACAAGTAATTGTATGGTGTATTGACAGTTTTAGACATAAGTAAAAGATCTAAATGCTTCCTAAGTCATTAACTGCGCTTCCTGAGCTCTGAGTACCTGGATGTGGTTAGATTTAAAAGCCCTAGTAATTATTATTAAGTATTTTAATATAAATAACTGCAGTGAAATAACACCAGGATTAAGTGAACTGATCAACACATAGCGGCACATCTGTACTAGTTTATTCTGCTTATGTGGCAGCACATTCGCGGACAACAAATACCATAATTCATCCAAAACAAACATAATTTGTTGTTGAATCCCGCGGAAATCTCGCGATGACGACAGGACCGCTGTGATTGGATTGGAACTACTAACTGGCGGTCACGTGTGCAGGGGTTACTTGGCATTCTGGGACACAAACAGTGCTCGGTATGAATAGCTTCAACAGCGACAACAGCAGCAGCAGCCTGCACTGTGGACTGAGGGCGACGGGAGATATAACTACACCCAGCTAGCACCGACAGAGCAAACGGGTTTTTCTTGTCAGGCTTCTGTGTCCGGTTTGTCGCTCTGTTCTCCTGGAAGAGCGGACGGGGAGGCCAGCTACGGCCGTTCGGTCTCTGAAATGCAACGGCGGACTTTATCCACGCAGAGTTATTTAGCTAACGGCAGGAGTAAGTTAGCCGTGCAGTGATTTATGCTAGTGTGTTATCGTTAGCTGGACGGGCAGTGCTGGCGGAGTCGTAAAAGTTGATGTCCTCTACCACTTGGATTCTGGTCTCCTCAGTCCAAAGAAGTGTTTTGTCGTGGTCCTCACCTCCTCCATCCATTGACTTTACGCTGTCCCGAGCGCAGGGGTGACGGCTCTGAATATGGCGAGTGTTTCAGACAGAGACTGCAAAACTGGCACTTTTAAATCATTGGACTGGCACGTTGCCCAGCTAGTTTACCCCAGATAAACACTATCACGTTGGACAGTTCTTGTAATGGCTAAGGAGAGTGACGGATTTTGTCTAAGTTCATAAATACCTGCCTCTTTTGGAGTTCAGCGCATTGCAATTGCTCGACATGGACTTGCGCTGGATGTGAAGACTCACATCTCAAACGTCACAGCTCTCTTCAGGTCGGACAGTTCACCTGAACTCTGCTGCTGGTCCCCATAGCTTATTTGAGGGCCAACATGTCAATGTCAGGGTCCACGACCGTGCAGTTCTTCACCAAGCTTCTCAAGCATGCTGTGGGCAAGGCGCAGATTCAGCTGAACCGCTGGCTGCAGAGGACTGCCACAGAGGAGTGTGACAAGATTGACATCCTGATATGCAGCGCCTTTGACGAGTCAGGGGCCGGTATAGGGAAATCAGATGGAGACCCTGAGGTTATCAGTTCCCCGGGGGGGACTACCTTCAGCAACAGTGGGGAGTTCAGACACCCCTGCTGTATCACCACCTTCTGCTTCAAGAGCGCCCTGCTGGCATGCATCCTGACCGCTGTGTGCTTCTCCTCGGTTGCCCTCGTTCGCCAATACCTCAAGGACCTCCTGCTCTGGGTGGAGAGCTTGGACAGCCTCGTCGGGGCCCTGCTGTTTATAGTTGGTTTGATTATCGTGTCGTTCCCGTGTGGATGGGGATATATTGTTCTTAATGTGGCAGCTGGCTACCTCTACGGCTTTGTGCTGGGCATGGGACTAGTTATGGTGGGAGTTTTAATAGGGACCTTTGTGGCACACCTGGTGTGCAAACGACTATTGACTGACTGGGTGCTGAACAAAGTGGGGAACAGTGAACAGCTCAGTGCTGTCATAAGAGTGGTGGAGGGAGGAAGTGGACTCAAAGTTGTGGCCTTAGCGAGACTCACCCCCATACCTTTTGGGCTCCAAAATGCAGTTTTCTCGGTGAGTATGGAACCACTCTCACCAGCTTTTCATTTTTTTCTTCAGAGGGACCTTATACATACAGTCAATAGGGATAGACCGATTATTGACCTTGCTGATCATTAGGCCGCTTTTCAGCATTTTTCCAATTATTGGCATTATAATGTATGTATGTAAGTATGAAATTGCTGGAAATGTCATTACTCAAGTAAAGTACCTCAAAATGGTAGTGAAATACAATTTACGTAAATTGAATCTAGTTACATACATTCCAACACTGGTTCTCTCTTGATATTGAGATTTGTATTATAACTTCAAGTGTATACCTTCCAAATATCATTTATACGTCTCCTTGATGACCAATAATCTTTTTTGGTTTTGGCCCTAAAAAAAAAAAACA
This sequence comes from Diplodus sargus, assembly GCA_903131615.1. Classification (NCBI taxonomy): domain Eukaryota; kingdom Metazoa; phylum Chordata; class Actinopteri; order Spariformes; family Sparidae; genus Diplodus; species Diplodus sargus. The sequence goes on from CAEMYA010002128.1 coordinate 3,879,673, forward strand.
TATTGGTTTATTGCTATCTAATATGGGTTTAAGCTAGACCTGCAGCGATTACTCGATTAACCGATCAGTCATCATTCTTTTCAGTCATTATTCAAGCAACAGTATAAAACATTTGCTCATTTGTAAATGTGAGGATTTGCTGCTTGTCTTTGACATTTATGAGTAAGTAAGTAAATGAAGAGTTTGGGGGTTTTAAACTGTTGGTTGGACGAAAGAAGAAATTTCAAAGCGTCACTTTGGGGTTGGTTTTAGACTCAGTCATTGAATGTGATAATATTTCACACATTGGTTGCAACATTTTTAGATTTCATGGTACAAAAACCACCTCAGAAACTATCATTGTTTAACTGTTACTATTATTATTATTATTATTATTATTATTATTATTATAAGTAGTAGTAGTAGTAGTAGTATCAATTTCAATCAACTTTAGAATAGTCAACATTATTATTAGTCGTAGCCCAAATTGAAACCAAAAGGTCACAGTAATGGCCGAGCAAAGAGCTGAGCTCATTCCTTGTACTCATGAGAATCAAACCTTTCTTTATTTTAGAATGAAATGATTTTCTTATTGCCTGCCCAACCTACACAGAGGGATTCATAACTAGCCATAAAGCAGTCTCTTAAGGAACAAACAAGAAGTAATGCATTTAGATATTTATCATTTTATTAGTGATGAAGTCTGGACTTTGAACACGGTTGTTGATCTGTTACTTCACTGTTAAAGACAGACCACAGTCCAATATGAGTCATGAAAATATAAGGCCAGTCTCCAGAGAGGAGAAACTCATTCCTCTTGTAGATAGAGCAAGCGGTCCTCTGAAATGGAAGCTGTGTAGCCTAAGGACATCAATTATTTTATCAATCTGTCCTATCAGTATCACATTTTTAGGTCCTATTTTTTTCTGAACTCAGTAATGGTCATGTGACTTTAAGATAATGTTGACTGAATTGTGGACATTTTTACTCGATAAATCTAAAGTCATTGGTTAAGGCAACACACGCCATGTGACCTACATAATAAAGCTAAGCAGCATTAGGATATTGCTTTCAGCTGCACTCCTACACTTAACCTGAGGCCCTTGACCTTCATACATGACATGAATAATTTAGACTCGCTGATTACCCTTCTCAGTCAACTCATTGATACCTCTGAATAGTAAAAGCCTCGAGGGTTGCCTTACTGTATTGTAGAAACCAGATGAGAGGTCACGCAACACGGAAAAAAAGTAATGCCAGTTGTAATTGAATGATTAATGAAGAATACTGACCTGAGGGTGGACTTGATGTTATGTAGCCATACAGGTTTAGACCTCTAGAGTTGTACGAGTCATACTGCTGCAAAAAAGCTTTGACAAAGTATTATACAATATTGCTCACATTGAGTGCCATATTTTCAGAATGGTTCCCTCTACATAATTGTTTACATTATAGCCTGTCTGGTATGAGGCTGGTTAAATTGACTCTCACTCAATGCATTGCTTTGAATAGCTTGAAAGTAAATAACATTGACATTTGAAATGTGTCTGAGGATGAAGCGGGCAGAAAGGACAAACTTTAGTTTAATCTTGTTTAATTTGAATGTAACCTACTTAACACACTGTTTGAGAAGCAAACCATGTATTTTAATACTATCAACATGCCAAGAAACAGCTTGATTAAAATGCAGTCAAAGCCATTAAACTTAATACTTAATAGATTTTGTTTCAGTGAATAGTTACATTGACATTCCCCTGAACTCAAGCTGCTGCACTTTGTTCATGGAAATATATCTGGTGAGAAGAGAGTCAAACTAGTGTTGAAGGCAGAAACCAACAGTAGCACAAACATCCAGAAGTGGATGGCAAGTGGGGAGCTTGAAAGGCATTCATAGCTTAAAGCATGAAGGAGTTGATGCACAGGCCTGAGGCTGGAAAAGAAAAAAGGAGATGACGTAAGTGAGTTTCACAAGCACAGTAATTGCATGCTGCAAACCAGGAAGTTTTCTGGGGTGACTGATTTACTTAGACATTTCTCGCCTGTATGGATTTGGCTTTGGCTTTTGACAGTTCTACATAAGCACTCACTATGCAAATCAGAGCCGTATTGACATTACGCTGGCAAATTTTGAGGCCACAGTTGGAAGAGATTTTACACTTGCTTTCAGTCTATTGAGAGTTGTTTCTTGATAATATTTATGGCCACCATTTTCATGTAGAGTGTTGCAAAATTTTAGAAATCTTGTTTAAAATATACCGTAGCCTTACCCAAAACAGCAATACCCATACAATCTCCAAAATCATCAAAATCACTTCTTTGTTGACAGTGTCAAAGGAAATTAGAAATGAAATCTTTCACAAGTGTGGCTTTTATTACAGGGAGACTGGATTGGATCACAGGGGTTTTAGATCAGATTCCTGTGGAGTTTTGATTCCTTATTCTGTAGCATGTAAACACATTGGGTTGCCTTTTCCAAAGTATACTTATAATGTTACTGTAAAGAGAATTATATTAAATTATACTGTATTCCATGCAGGTAAGCTAAATATATTTGTGACAGAAAGGCCTTGATATTATTTTAAACAATTTCCAGCATTATCGGCAGTATCGGAGGCATTTTTGATACTGATGCCGGTACCAGAACAGCCCTGCTTCCCTCAGGTAATTCGTTAGAAATAAAATGTCAGAAAATAGTAAAAAGTCAATCCTCTTATGATGTCCACATGTTGATAAATTCAGAGGGCTTATTTTATTTATTTCGGTCAACAGTCCAAACCCCAAAGATATTCAGTAGAATATCACGCGACTGATGAAAGCATCAACTCTTTACCTTTGAGCAGTTTGAACCAGCAAAGGTTCAACATTTTGTCTTGAAAATGATTCAGTCTTCAATGTCAGTCAACAATTAGTGCTATAATCCCAACCCAGTCAGCTGGCAGATACTTATCTGCAGCAAATTGGACATTATTGATGACAGACACTTTTAGATAAGTGAAAAAGAGTCATTCGGCACCGGTGAGGTGAGATTACCCAGGAATCAGCTGACTGTAGGTACAAGAAGTACTGCGGGCAGTAAACGTTTGTGCTGCACTCCCACATTGACTGATGGTTGATAAGCATCTCAAATTCCAATGCTTCGGACTGTGACTTCAGAGATGAACAGTGAGGCAGTGATATTAGTGTGAGCCAACAAAAATGTAGGTGGTTAGAATCGGGAACTGACCTGTTGAAGTGCTCTTGAAAATCTGAGATAATTTATTTGTGAATTAATTTGAATGTAGGATGGAGAGTATTTCTGCCTTGTTGGCATTGATGTTGGCGTCATACATCTATGTCAGTGTGTTGATTTCAGGCTTCAAGAAACCAGTTTTATGAGGGTGTGATTGTCTTTTTTGTTTATTAGGTGTATTGTTTAAATTCCAAGCTAAGAGTACAACAGTTTCTTATGCTAAAAATGAATCATTTCTTTGCATCAGTGCTACAGGATGGTCAGCAGCTCACCTGTTAAAAGACCTCTTTCTCAAACAAAGCTAGCAGATGGTCTTTCTTTGCCTGACTGACTTAAATGGCTTCTGGTCGTCGTTGCTTCCTACTTTCAGTTCCATGTTTGGGACATAGCTCTGTGGTCAAAGGTTGAAATGTCCCACTTTTGTCAGGATCGTGGCTCAAGTTTTAATAGTAGTTACAACATTGAACTTACTGTTCCAGTGTGCAGAGTTGAAAACGAGGTGTCAAAGTCAAAGGGACAGGCTCTTTAGTCTGTGCACAGCTGCTGCCACCATCACTGGTGTTATTGGTGCTCCACAGTTTGCCAGGGTGAAATCAACAGGCAGGCTAATTGACAGCCTTGTTGACTAAGATTTTTGAGCTGGCTCTCGGTTACTGTGTACATGCAAACACAGTATGAAAAAGGACGTCAGCTTTCAAGCAGCTCAGCTACAACTGCAACAAAAGTGGGTCATATTTGTGTCTCTGCCAGTTTGTATTTGTCATATTTCTCTTGCTTACTTCTGACAGCTGTTAGTCTTTGAAAATGCAGCCTGTCTTTGTTCGACTCATTGTCATGATTTATAAGATTGTTCCCTTTGACATATTTTAAGATTACAGAGTCTATGATTCATTTTACGAATGCAACTGCAATTTGGGCAAAGGTTGGTCGTCTAATCTGGCTTTGAAATCTCGCATATCAGAGCACATTTAGCACGTGTTTTAATAAGACATCTGTCTACCACCTGTAACTCAATTGATGTTAAACTAATTACTATTTTTAAGTGTCTTTAATCGATATCAATAATTACAATGCATGAAATGAGAATGTGAAAACAGTGTGACACTGTTAAACTTACAGTGAATTATCACCTGGTTCTGCAGCTTCGCTCAGCTTTGCATAACTTTACAGCAAGTTTCAGCTCATTGCTAAGCATTCAGGCCTGCCACTTGACTGTTTTGGTTCACTCATCCCACTCTGACAGTGTCGTTTACAGTCGCAGAAGTAGGGCTGCGCGATATATTGTTGCATTGGTATGCAATGACAAAAACTATGGCAAATTAACTCAAACCATTGTTACTAAAACTTGTTTGCTGCTTGATACTGAAGGAAGGCTTGCATGGCACTAATTTCATATTACAATTTTGATTAAGTGTAAATTGTAATTGTCAAAGCCCTAATATGCTCACAACTTGTGTCTGCTGTCCCAAAGTGGCCCAAAAATCAGTTATTGGAGATGTACCAACAAAATTATTCTTCAAGATTGGTGAATCTTGAAGAAATCATTCTGTTGAACAATCACTCTCAGACCTCGGTGTGAACCGCTTTTTTCCCTTCCAGCTGGTGAAGTGGAAGTCGGTGTGCAGTCTTCACTGGGGAATTTAGCCTGCCCTGCCAGAAGCAGGCTAATAAGCTGAATCCCCAAGTTTGCCAGTTTCCTCTGCTACATTTTCACTTCCTGAAATGTAGCCCAGCAGGTTTTCAAACCCAACTCAGCCTCACACTGTGCACCTTGTAATCAATCTAACCTGAATGCTACTTATTAAGCCAGGCTGATATTGTATCTTTATGATCTTATTCTTAACAATAAAAGGTGAAACGAGCAATGGGTGGGCACTTACCGGCTCATAGTGAAATATGTATGTGGTGTCTGCTCTGCCCTTGGTGTAAGCACTTTCTGTGGATGAGGCTACATTTCACCGTGCCCCCCGCTTCTTTCTGCTGAAGTGGATGGTGCTACATTATAGGGGGTAACCTAAAACGGCACACAGACTGCAAGAGTTAGCAAAACAATAGGACAGCTCAGGAAAAATGTTGGTGAACCCTACTCGGGCGAAGTGGACATATTCAGGTCTCCATGTGTATTTTATTACAGCGGCATAACCTTTAAAACTGCTCAGTGGCTGTGCTCATCCCTCTGCTGCCATAATGAGCTGATGAAGCAACTGGGGAATTCACTGCGTGATTTATAGGACTGTATCTACAAGCAAGCATGTTTGTGCGGTGTGCAGATAGGATAATTATGCCCTGTGCTTCACTCTTTGTTACAATGGGTTAACCGTTCACACGTATAGCACCACAGAGGCAAACCTCAAATTTACTACCCAGTCAAGATGTCCACTTCCTGTTTTGTTTAAGAGCGTAACCTCAGACCTGCATTGCTGCTGCTCCGAATAAATGGGTTCAAGCTGAGCATGGGGTGTGTTTTCACTTGAATTTGCAGATTATCTTGAAACACAGGCTTGCAGAAGCGAGTAGGAGGTTCAGTGGGAATTCTCTGCGCGGTTATAAAAATACCAACGACTAGCCCTTCCCCAGTCGTAAGACAGCTGCATTTGCAGGGTGAGAAGAGACTTCAGAGGACATGTGCTCCACAACTCGGGGATGATGGCTGGGAGGAAGAGAGTGCATTCCTTTTCTTGTTTCGCAGCTCTCACATGTCATGTCTCAGAGATCAGCTGAAGGCGTTTGGACTGTGTTGACACATAGTGTGGACACATCGGTGCCAGTCTCGCAAGGAGAAAAGGCCTGTTACATGATTGATTGTTTAGAGAGGAAATTCCCTGATAAACTGACTTAGGAAAAGCAGCTTGATTGATTGATTGATTAATCGATAACGTTGCTGTCCTATGAAGTGTAATCATGCTCCTGTAGGTGTGTATTGTGATAACAGGAGAAGGTTTAGGATCTCTCATTGCAAAGAGACACTTGGGCTGGATCTTGCTAAAATGTTTTCCAGCCCTGATGACATTCTGGCTCAGGAGGTGTCTTGTAGCAACAATGCCACGGCCCCAGACACACCGCTATCAGCCACTGTGCTGTCACAGTGCACACAGTGCACACTGTGCCAAGGTCACATCTTCATACACAGACGCACATCGGCTTATGTCATCACTTAATCAAGGGATCAAGGGTGACAGCGTTGCAGACACTTGTTTATATTTAGGTCGTTGTAATTAGATATGAAATGAGACATTGGGCTGGACGCTTGATAGCATGTCATAGTTCAGGGTGATTACACAAGATGATATTTAGATTATATTTACTATTGTATTTAACCAGGATCTTGCAGATTTTGAAATGAATGAATTTACAGCAGGTTTTATCATCAATTAGATTGCGGCTTGAGACCTTTCTGTGTATTTTATTTTACTAAAAATGATAATTTTAGTGAAAAACAAAACAACAAAACTGTGGACGAAATGTTGCAAATAATCCTTGGTTGAGATAAGACAGTCATTTGGCTATTGTACTTACTTTATGGGGCTGCACCTAGCAATTAATGTCAGAAATGATTACACTGCCGATCATTTTCTCAATTAATTGTTTAGTCTATAAAATAAGCTTCAAGAGGTGTCTTCAGATTGCTTCATTAGCCCACCCAACAGTCCCAAAGCAAAAGACTCTTTATTTTTCATCATGAATGACAAAAAAAAACCAGCAAATCCTCTCATTTAAGAAGCTGAAACACACCAGCAAAACACATCCATGTCACCTCCTGGGCTCCGTAGAGATTGGTTTGTTGAATAAATATATTGTTATCATTTCAATGTGGGACTATATAGTCTGTTTTTTCAAGTGTGCTTACAACCTTTAATACTTTCCAAGTTTTAAGATGTCTCTCCTTTTTAAGATCACAGACGTGTCCTTGCCAAACTACCTGGTGGCCTCCTCTGTGGGTCTGTTGCCCACTCAGCTTCTAAACTCCTACCTGGGCACCACGCTTCGCACCATGGAGGACGTCATCGCTGAGCAGAGTGTCAGCGGCTACTTTGTGTTCAGCCTGCAGGTTAGCAGATGGCAACGAAGTGTGAAGATAATTGTGCATTTCCTGTAATAACCCTGGATTTGACATTTTCCTGATTTTTAAATCTTCATCATCAGATGTATTTTTCATACCATGTTTGTATTTTAAATGTTAACTTTACGGGTTACATGCATGTCTGTCTTTGCGTGTTATTTATTATCCCTTCACATGTGCTGTATGAACTAGACAGCTCTTTGGGAACACTGACTGATGAGGTACATTGCTAAGTACAACATACTTTGAGATGGCAACACGAAAAACTTGCTTTTCCTCTTGCTATAAATGCTGCAATGCTTGTTGAAAGAAAAGGGGACATAGCATTCTCATAGCACACTCCAATGTGCGTCAGTCTTTTTTTTTTTCCTCGTCTACAATCAAAGCATGTCTTGTCTACAACTCCTGTCAAACCTGATCCTTGGGATCCGTGGGAATGCTAAGTCTTTGTAGATATGTAAAATATTCCCACAGTTGTGTTCAGCTCACCCCGAAGTCATGAAGCTGCCAGCACATCTCCAACACCTGTTCAGCTTCATGTTATCCTCACAGGATCTCAGGGATCAGGGGTTGTTTCTCAGTGCAACGTTTGACAGGTTCACAGGGGTCAGAGGCTAAGGATCAGTGTAAGATTTAGTGGGTATCCGTGTTTCATCCAGAAGTGAAGCTAAGCTGCCCTTTAACATGTTGAAGCTTTTTTAACACCAGCCGTGGGAAGCTCCATCTGGAACTGCTGATTAAGCCTAGTTATCTTTTACTGTTGTGTACCAACCAGAGTACACATCACACAGCGATGGACCTCATAAAAAAACTTTAATCTCTCAGCGTCATGAAATGTAGTGTTTTCACTTTCAGTTACATTCAGTAGCTTGTGTCAGGCCACTGACTCAGTTTTTAGAAGCCTTTTGTTGTCTTTAAGAAATAGTTTGGTATTTTGGGAAGCAGTAACTTCCTCAAGTCTTGACTGGTTGCCTTACAACTACTCAGCCAAGAAGTAAATGGTACATGGTAAATGGAATGTATTTATAGCACTCGTCTAGTCTTGGTGACCACTCAAAGTGCTTTGCAACACAAGTAAGCATTCATCCATTCACACACACACATTCATACACTAGTGGCAGAGGCTACCATGCAAGGCCCCACCTCCTCATCAGGAGCGATAACTATTCATGCACACTTTCACACAGATGGAAAAGAGGTTCTGTATCTTTTACAAGGACCCTCGACATGTAGACTGCAGGGGGCGGTGATCGGTGGACGACTGCTCTACCTCCTGAGCCACAACCGCTCAATAATCCAGCACATAACCCCATAAAATGCTAATTGTAGTTTTGTAGTTGTAGTTTTTTTTTTTTTTTT
>CAEMYA010002128.1:3890356-3906824 GCA_903131615.1 Diplodus sargus
ATTATCTGTGAAAGTTTTTTTTTTTTTTTTAATGTTTTAGTTCTTTATGATAGAAAAAAACTAAGCGCTCATGCTGTAGGTTCTTTTGCACAGTCCACTACGACAGATAAGCATTATTTTCACAATCGAGGAAGGGGTTCGGTGGGATAGTAATAATGGAAACTGATGTGTCTCAGAAGCCGACAATCAAACACAACATGGACACTAAGTGATGAATGTCATAATACGTTTTATTTTTACATGAATTATTGTGATGCTGCTCCTCAGACAAAGTCTGATTGAGGAATAATAAGGGCTCCTATATGAAATATCCATCTTTATGTCCCTGTATTTGTTCACTAAAGCCTTTTTTGTAATGCTGGCAAAACTTTCATTTTTTTCATCTTAATTGTGTACTTTTTTGTGTTTGTTTGTTTTTGTCTGTAAGCCAGCAATGTAATGTTCTCCCAAACACATTCCATGCTGTCTGGAGTTATTTTCATGATAAATGTTGGTTGAAAGGGCCCCTTCCTGTCTCAATTTAGCAATAATGTTTGAAAGCAAAAAAATGAAAGAAAAAAAAAAAGATATATAGATAATCCCACCAATAAGATCTTTAGCCAAGTGTTGGGGATAGCTGTTTACTACCATTGTTAAAGGTTTTTTCTCTCTAGAGTGAACAAAAACTGCATTTGAGTCGTCTGTTGATCGATGTTCCGCTGTAAGGTTGAGTGTCAATATTCCCAGATTTGTTTTACAGTCTTTAACCTGCCTGTTACCTCCCGCTGCCTCTGACAGACATTTCTGCGCTGCCAACAAACATCTGTGATCAGAACAGCTTGAAGCACCTTATTTGGAGAGTCCCTAACCTTCTGATCACTTATTGATCTTTAGCAATCAGCCTCTCACTTAAGTCACTTAAAAAAAAATCTTTTGAATCCAGCCCAAACAAGTTGTTTTAATTTTTTTTTTTTTACTTGAATTAAAAGTTTACTTAAAGAGAGCTGAGTACATTTTATGCATGCAAGATTTATAAAATCTGCTCACTACTCTCACTTTCTGAAGGCCGGACATAATTCATGCTCAGTTCCTAGTGAGAAAATCTTGTAAATACACCTCTGTGTTCACCTGACAGTGCTCCAGACAAAGTGTGATTCAATGAAGCTGTTCTGCTCAGACGTGGAAAAAGAAGCAGGACCATGTTTAATGCAAAAATCCAATACGTGAAACTTGATTGAACACACACACACACACACACACACACACACACATACAAAGTATTTTAGTCTCAACTGGGATTTTGAAAACGTGAGATTATGGAAAGATGAGCAATTTTACAGTAAAGGCTTTGGTTCTTCCTAGGTGGGCTCTACTTAACTTAGATATAGTTATGCAACAACTGATTCCTAAGGGAAGTATATTTCATAGACACCCACACAAGACCTGAATCTGGGATGTAACTGCACACCTGAGCTGTTCCAGAGGAGGACAGTGCGATATCAGTGACTTCGAGGGTCAAGTTAATGGTCTCGTTTGGTGCTATGAAATGCAATACTTCCCATCTGTATCAAGTGCATTACACATATGCTGTATTTTGTAATACAGAGAATTTTACAGTGTATAAATATTGATATTTATCGCTGTACGATGCTTGTTCAGTGTTATTTATGAGAGAGAGAATAAAACCTGTCTGACTTTGTTACACATGTTTTGTTGACCTTTGTTTTTTTCTACTTGACACTTTCGCGTACATTTTATTTTATGACTCGTCATTGTAACTCCAACAGTGTTTCAAGCCATATGATCCCCCCCAAAAAAACTAAACGTTAAGAAAAGGAGAAACGAGAAACAGTTTATGTGTCTGATTTTAACATGACCTCATGAACCTGGAACACATACAAAAGTAATTTTGATGGTACTGTTTAAAATCTGCCAGACTTCAGATCTGATACCTGATGCTCTGTGAGAGCTAATAATGTGAAAACTGTGTGCACAGATTTATTTGATGGAATAATCAATTCTGATAAAGGAGAACTTCAGTTTTTTGTTTTAGATTTAGAAGAAAATGAGTTGCAGTTGCAGGAACATGTGTTTAAATGACTGGGAAACGCTGTAGTCAAAGTTAAAGGCACAGTATGTTAGAATATTAGGCTGAAATTAGATGCAAACATTACAGTTATTACAGAGTGTTAAGTAAAACAACAGTTCTGACCTTTAGTCAAAGACTTAGCTTTCTAAGTGGCCTTTTGAACCTCAAAAGGTGATGTATGGCTGGCTGAGCTAACGAGCTAATGGTAGCTACAATTAGAAGCAGTTACTCTGGCGATGTGCTGTTTGGAGTGTGGATTCAACACACGGTCAGTTCTTCCATAAGTCACCTTTACTTAAACTCTTCACTCTGACTATAAAAGCGTATTTCCCAAAAAAACCCTTTAAAATCTTCTATCTGGTTCACTCTTCTCTTTAATAATTTACAGCTTAGTAAACTCTATGTAACTCTAAGTGAACCTCTCTCCTCTTTTGCCTTTACTAAACTTTCTGTTAACCGGTGGGGAAACTCGGACTTCCCAACAGATGTTTTCACACAGATGTGATAAAACTCTTTCCATCTCTGTTGAGCTTCCACACATTTAATTAAATCCCTTTTTTTTCCCCCTGCCAAATCGTAACCCCCCCAAAACCCTGGCACGATCCTCGAAATATTACCTGGCTTATTCACCGACCTTTTGAGAGTGATGAGAGACAAAATGTTCTCGCTCAGACGAGTTTCGCCCTTATCCTGCAAGCCTCTAAATAACTGTCGGTCCCTCAAATATGCAGCAGAAGCGGCAGCACTGTACGGACGGAAATATTGCTGGCTTCTGGGGCAGTTTGTCACAGCGATTTTGAAGGGAAGTAGTGATGGATGCGGCGGTGGTGATGGAGAGTGGAGCACCACTTACGCTTGCCCTTGCCTCGCCTGTGACAAGCTATCTGTACAGGGGGAGGTGGGTATTTGTGTGGACGGTGTCTGACAGACATTGGTCCAGATAGATTCTGCTTGTCAACAGTGCAGTGCCACACACACACAAACACACACACACACACACACACACACACACACACACACAGTGGAAAGGTTGCCCACAGCCATCTGCTCACCCCCTAAATACAACAAGAAAACGAAAAAACCCAGCCACAGCCTATCAATCAAACAGTAACAGATCAGACTCCCTTTGCATTTTACTGCGCTGTCTGCTACCAGGGGGGCTGCAGCACAGATTCATCTGCCGCTCTTCACACAACCCTCCGATCTCTTCCGGGCTTGGGTCAGATCTGTGTCCGATCCATCATCATCCAACCCTGCCTCAAAGGACAAACCTCATCCCAGAGCCTCCCCGCCAGCGCGCGGACACGTCCAACACAAGAACATTCATCTTGACGGGCCTCAGATCGCAGCCCCAGTTCTCACTGAGGGGCTACGCTTTTGGAGGAACACTCCAAAAATACATCTGTGAGGCGTGTTGCTGCTCGAAAAACACATCTAAGAAGGCAATTGTAAAAGAAAAAAGAAAGAAAGAGAGAAAAAAAAAAAGCGGGATGAGTGAAATGATCTTGGAACACGTCCACGCAGCCTTCCAGAGGAAAACTTATGATGTGGGTGTTTATGGATTTGTGGAGGAGGAGGAGGGGAATGATGATGCTCGAGGCAGACGGATAGAACACATGACCACTTTCTTGGCCCGGACAGCTGTTGCCTCCATCTGTACCACCTCTGACCTGCCGCTGTTCTCGTCCTCTGCGCTGTAGCGGGAAACTGCTCACTGCACGAACAGGACAAAACAGTGCACCCCTAGAGGACCATGTCTCTGTCATAGTAATACATTTTAAAGGATAAATTCAACCTAAAATGAAAATGATCATTTACTCATCCCCATGTAGATGGAGAAGTGGTCGTAGAATTTCTGGACCAAAAAAGCTTTGCAGCATTCTCTTCAATAAATAAAGTCATATGAGACTCTGTTTTGACATATATTTATATTTAGGAGACATCTATGGACGTTAGCATGCTAACCAGCTAGCCCCATCCTATTCCAAGCTTCTATGCTAGCAGTGTTAGCACCAACACTCCCTTACGGCTCCAAGATCATCCCACTGACCCCTAGCTGCACGTCTAACTGAGCTAACTGAGCTAACTAGGTAACAGCAGCTGCAGCTGCATCTTTTCAATTCAATTTGGGATCTCTGGGCCTAGTTTACATTTTAAAACAAGTCCCCATCTACTTCAGTTTTTTAGGAGAATGCTGCAACGCTGTGTTGCTGTGAAGCTGAAAAAGAGAAAGACGATGAAAGAAATGTTTTGTCGAAACTTCACTTGACTTTCCATCGGCGTGAGGGCGAATAGATAATGACTGAATTTTAATTTTGTGGGTCTACCACTTTAACTTAACTTAAATCAGAAAACCATCAGAAAAATGATTTGCTTTCCATTTTGATCATCTCTCTGAACTTATTAGCAGCCTCAAATATGACTGTTCTCGTGGGACAACACAAGACATTTCCTGACATCAACCTGTGATGGGCATTTTATTTTTTTTTCCATATTTGAACATTTAATCTATCTAATTATGACTGAAATCTATTGGCACAATCTTGTTTTAGTCAAATCCAATCAACAAAGCACGCAGCGAAAAAAGACACAGTGGGTTAAATTCTGATTACATGACCTTGTCTGACAAGAATCATTCTAAGCAGACAAAACATGTGAACAAAGTGAACGCTCACTTCTTAGTGTTTAAGGCGTTAGGTGAACTCATCAGAGCTGGCCGGACTGGCTACATGTGTCCTTGCTAATCAGAAAACCAGTGAGCGATGGGGGGAGGTCTGTTCTGATGACGCCTGCGCCGAGGGAAGAGTCACATCTGTGTCCTCTCTCCTAAGGTCAGCTCTTCTTCACTGTGCTGTCTGCTCGCCGAGCAAACATGGAAACACACTCCCAGATTTGAAGGCTGCGTTACAGGCCGAGGTGAGGGAGACGTCTTGACAGTGTGCTGGCAGAGACTGTGGGGAGGAGGTCACATCTGGCTTGAGGTGGAGCTGAGGTCAAAATGTAGACTATAGATTAAAGGTGCTGTAAATCATTATATGCAGCGTCTCTGCCTTTTAACAACAAGAAATGACAAAGCAGGGACTGCACTTACTGATACATGTGAATGGTACAGAGCCATCGTGAACTGTCTGCTGTGAAAAGGCCCCACGTTCACACTAACATAGATTACATCCTCCTACATCTGTTTTGTTCCAATAAACTTTTTTTTTTTTTCATATGCAGTGTTGCCAAATTGGCTGGTTTTCAGGATATGTTCATCTATTTGGAGTGGATGTGATGAGGCTGTATTCGAATGAGCTGGCCCCTCCTCTCGCTGAGTTTGACATCCAACAACTGTTGGCTGTGTTGTGGAAATCTAAAATTCCAATCATACAGACAAACAGAGGAATGAGACAAATATACCTCTCAAAATATTGTCATCCCTTTATTAATGCTCAGAGCATGGCACGCAAAACAAAGGTTAGTATGGCCATGCTACGTTGATCTGGTTAGTCATCGGGCTGTTCACTCGGGTAAAAGGGTCACACAAGATTCAAGATAATCACACTTAATGGGGACTGAATAGGATTATATTATATATGTGCTGTAAAGATAGTCAAACATTATTATTTATGTGATATGTAGCCTGTAATTTCTCTCACAACCATAAAAAATAAACATTTTATTTTTTTACAACTGGTTTGAAATGTCCTTTTAAAGCAGATATGTAGATATTAGATACAAGTCCCAGATATTCATATGACCTTTAATGGAAGATGTTCCATAATACCCACACTATCTAAAATACTATGCAAGGAAAAATACATTTAATGACTTGGTTATTTATGATCATATTCAACTGTTGATGTGAGGAGTATTTGATTTTATTTTCCACATTTGTACACAACTGTGAGGAGCAGAGAACAGATCATTGGTTCATAGTTTATGGACAAATACCTTAAATAATGAAGATGTAGTGGATAACATCAAGTTGAATTTGGATTCACCCCTGATCCAATTCAATTTCTTGATACTGTATGTTAATAGTGAACCCTGGACCATCAGAAAATGTCAATGCAATTCAACTCTGCAGTGCCCTCTAGTGGTCAGAAGCCAGAGCTACATAAATATACAGGGCTGCCCATATGAGCTTCTGACTGTGACAGTAGACTTTAGTTCACAACAACTATAAAAAGGTCAGAGAAGAATCTCATAACTTTCCACTACCAAGCGCACATTTTGAAGCCCAACTTTTAATCCAAGATGAACAAGTTATAAAAATCTTTAGTTTTCAATAACAAAAAAACCCTTGTGGTAAGATTGTTCGGTCAACTTCTGCTTCAAAGATAAAGAATGAACTTTTAGCCTCAACTGTAAAATCAGTCTCAGAGCACAACAGCTTTGTGTATTTTAACATTTATTGGTTCTTTCTTATGTTTCTTTAGCAATTCTAGGCACAGGGGGAAAAACTTAAACAAAGACATTACAAGATAAAACTAATCAAATCAAGATACCTCAGATGAGGTCAGAACATCTTCTTTCACAGAGAAAGCGTCGCTGTGAACTGAACCCAGCACTGACTGTGGTCTGCACTGGGACTGTAAAACCCATAATACAAACTGAGAACATTAAACAAAAGCTATAACTGGCGTGTTTCGGCTTGTTTCAAACATTTCTACCCAGCAGAGAAGCTGCAGTAGATTCCCCAGTGATCACTCGTGTAGCGTCCACAGTCCAGCTTGTCCAGTCCCACCAGGGCCATGTGATCTGGGGCCAGATGTTGGACGCCATTCTTGGTTGCGGGGCGGAAGTAGACCCGGTCGAAGCGGCAGCGACTGATGTAAGGAACAGTCTTGTTGGTGTTGGCTTTGGTGTCCCACGTGTAGCGGCAGTGCTCCTGCCTTCCCAGTCGCTCCCACACATCACAGACAGTGGAGGGCAGACCCACCTTGGCCACCTGAGATGGAGCCCAGAGAGAGAATTACTAAAGATGAACGCTAGGAAAATAAATTAAGCGTTAACATGTTTGTTCCCGATTGTTGCAGATACTTGATGATTTGGATTATGAGTCATGACACATACTTTTTTAAGTTGCACGTGGACTAGCGACTCACCTCAGTGTCCCTCAGGTTCGTGTCCCCTCCAAACAGGACGGTGACATCATCCGGTGCCTCTCTCATCCTCTGCATCACCACTCGCAGCTGTTTCATGCGCTCCTCTGCGTGGCCTTTACAGCTCTCCAGGTGGGACGTCATCAGACAAAACTTCTGGCCTTTGAAATCCACCTGTTTTCAAAGAGAGAAAAAAATAAAAAATTCCAACCTTCTATCAACTACAGCGAGCCGAATGTTGGCACATGCCAACGAGAATTTCGACAACTACGTGTGCACAAACCTGAGCAATAAGGAGATTCCTCATCATTTGAGTGGTGGGGTAAGGTATTATCTCGCTCTCCCGGAATTTGACTCGCGACTTCTTCAACATCATTCCAGTGAAGTAACCCTCTTCGCCACCTGGACAGTACAAGTTAAGAGAAGGGATTTAACTGTTTAGCTCAGCCTAAGTTTGTTTAAGACACTGGAACCAACAAATGTTTGACAGTTTTGCTGAAAAAATTGTTGTTTGCATGTGTCCCAGTAATTCATGACAGTGTCTCCAAAGTGAGCCTCCAAATCTGACATGTCACAAAGCATTGAGGAAAAAAGGCCTGTTGAACATACCGTACCTTCAATGATTAGGTAGCTGACAGCCCGTTTCTTTAAATACTGGACGTAAGGTGGGATGAGCTCTTGTAGGAACACCACGTCAGGAGTGTATCTACATGAAGAGAGGATTAACTTTTCAAATATCGCGTGCCTTCCCTCTTTGTAACAACTTCTCCAATGTCCAATTTGTGGCATTCGCACCCTTGAGCTACACTGTATCTCCTCCATCAACAGAGTTTTTAGAAGACAGGATTGCCTGCTAACAAATGAAAAAGTAACAGAGGAGCTTACAGGACTAGGAAGGAGCACAATCCCCTGGCGCGCTCTGCAAGGTTGTCCGTATCGAGGCCGTCCACGTTCCAGGATATCACTGACAGCTTATCGTCATCTTCTTCTGAGGGTTTCCTCGTGGAAGCTGGGCTGTCTTCAGTCAAATCTATACTGGAGATATTTTAGGGACTATGAATTCATTGAAGGTTGTTAGCTGTTGGTAAAGGAGTCATGGTTAAATCTCACCACACACAGTAATGCTGAGAGGGAGAAGACAGCAGACTTACCAGTCTCCTCCTGGAGGCTTTTCCTCAACCTTCTGCCTCTTTGGTTTGGGGCTGGTCTCCCTTTCTGGGGAGTTTCCTACTTCAAATACTCTCTCCAAGTCAGCCTCAAAGAATGAGTTCAGGGCCCTCTAAGAAAACAAATGATGGGCAAGGAAATTTAGGGCCTGCAGATTCACATGCAATCCGTAACAGATGTGTAAGTTAGCAATTATTAGCACACTTTTAGCACCTGAGGCTGATCTACTAAGTGAAATACGATGCAGGAGTGTTAGCCACCGACTGTAGCATTCTGCATCTGGCTACAGCAGTAGCCTAGCAAGGTAATATCACATCTGCGAAGCCTGTTGTGTTGTAGCTACTGTACCTCCATCTCCCATTCATTTTCAGCCAGGTAGCATTGAGCCACAGCGCTGTCAGTTCCCGCTATAGCTGCAAACTCATCGCAGAGGCGACTTCTGTTTTCTTCCACATTGGACACTGACGGCTTGTCTGAGTCCGACGTAGAAGCCATGTTTTCTTGCCAATAGTTTTACTTACAAAACTACACAAGAAAAGTTAGCCTTGAGTTGAATGCAAATATGTTTTCATGTTGCTTCTTCTCTACAAGTTAACTCATGTGTACCACCGAAAGGCTTCCGGGTAAACGTGCAAGTCACAACAAATATCAATCCCAGCGCGGCTAACTGTGCTATGTGTGATTATAGGTGACAACTATTAGCTACGGTATATGTATGTTATTAATGAATATCACCATATATTGTTAGATACTTTGCGTATTTTCTTTTCCGAGATAAAACTCTGCTGTAAACGCAATTTAGCTAGCAGATTAGCATCTGGTTTCGGCCGGACAATTTGTCGAACGGAACAGCTTCCGGTACGAAGTAAACAGAAGTTTGACATTGGTTATTTTTCTGGTCGTGAAATATGGCATCGTTGTCTTTAAATACGATAAAGCAAATAATGAGAGCAATGGTCGACAATAAAGGTTTCGACAGAGTCCTGCAAAAGGTAAATGTACACATGCGACATCAACCGCGACAGTTTTCGCAGCTTGCAGCCGGTCCGTCCGCATTGTTTCTCTGTCACAGACAGCTATGTGTTTCCTCAGGTGGAGGTCTTGGCTGCCACTCCAGGTAAGGTGGTGTGTGAGATGCGGGTAGAAGAGGAGCACACCAATCGTGGAGGGACGCTACACGGCGGGTTGACGGCCACCCTTGTCGATGTGATCTCCACCATGGCTATCATGAACAGTGAGAGGGGAGCGCCAGGAGTCAGTGTGGATATGAACATAACGTGAGTCTACACAAAGTTCAGAGTTATTATTACCCACCTGAGCTCCAAAAAACACTGGCATCACCTTTAGATTTACGTGGGAATTTTAATAGACATTTAAGCTCTGAAGTGGAAACATTTATCGACTGATTTTATTGATTGTGGGGATTATAACTTATATAACTTAATGTAATGAATGAATGAATGAACCTTCATAGATGGCTGAAACATGGATCTGAGACTTCCCACTTTAAGGAGTAGTGCTCATTGCTTGATTTGTTAAATTACTCTTGCTGTTTGACAAGCCGTTGACTAGCTAGGATTATAGAAATACTGCTGTTACAAAACAGATTATCTCTGAAAATGTTTTCGGATGTTTTAAAAGTTGTATTTGAGTTAGCCCTGTTGTCATTTTGTATGTACATTTTTGTATTTAAAATAAATTAGAATCGTATCTAGTCATTTTACCAGCATATAAAAACACCATAATAAGTACTTTTTAATTGTTGAATGTAAGGTCAGGACTAGTTTGTGAAAACCCCTAAATGTACAAGGAAAATATAGGGGACATGATGTCAGTGTCCTCAAGTTTACCCCAGACAATTGTGTGGCGTCAGCTTGCTCTAAACTAAAATTAACTTTAACTCCACAGTTCTGAGTTCGATCTTTCCCACTCAAAGTGACCTTGTCCCTCGGTTTGTTAACCAGGTGAGATTGAAGATTAACTTCATAAACCACAAATGACTGTGGTGACGTCAATGTCTTGCAGATACATGACCGCTGCCAAGATGGGAGAAGACGTACTCATCACTGCTCAGGTTCTGAAGCAGGGGCGGACGCTGGCGTTTGCCACCGTAGACCTCACCAACAAGGCCACAGGGAAGATCATAGCACAAGGAAGACACACTAAACACCTTGGCAGCAGCTAAACTGTCTCCATTTTGTGCCTGTTTTTAAATCACATATCGTGTAACTATACTGTCAGAACAAATGAAGATGTAAAATAACCTCTGCCTGTAAATAGTGGTTAACAGTGTTACAATTCCTTCTCATGGATGGTGTTGCTACCACTGTTACATATTTGTCTTCAACCCTACTGTATCAGTGGTACTGTTTCATGCACATGCAATAAAACAAATGGACAACAAATATTGCTTTCAGAATTTGCACTGTATTGGGATATGCTCAGCAGTATTGATTTGAGAATCAACAGAAAAAACCCAGAAGTTACACGCCTTATACCCTTTTCAACTGAACACACTGAATCAACAAGGAGCAAAATTAAATGTACTTCATAGTCTTTAACAAAAAAGCCAGCAAAACCCAATTTTAATTTGATGAGCATGGCAGCAAATTATCCTCATTTTAGTAGGTCAAATTAAACAAAACAAAAAAAAAATCATCGGTTAGCTGTCAGCAACTTTTGTTAGGTGTGTTAAACATTAAGTAAGTCACCATTTCAGTTTCTTGCCAACCAACATCCCAATTATAACAGAACATAAAACGTCAGATTTCAGTAGCTTAAATTAATGGTGCACGAATGGCTTGAACTGTGACGATGACCTTCAACATCTAACCAACATGTCTCCACTTTGTGTACGATGCCTTTCAAGTCACTCAAGATTTTAGCAAAGGCCTGCCTAGCATGTTTCAGAGGAAAAGCAAATGACACCAAAACATTTTTTTAAAAGTCCAGCAAAAAAACTAAGGCAGTTTATAAGAAGCAATACCTACACCATATGATTTGACAAATATTGTTCATCTTGTTTTTCTTTGCTTACACAGGTGTTTTAACGCCTATTCACACCTGTCCCTTGGTCAAAAGATTGTGTAAAGTTGTTCTAGAAACCCCTTTGACATTACAAACAAGCTTTAACAATCCTTTCTTATGACAACAAGGATATAAAAACACGTCCATCTGAGAACCACCGTGAAGACCTGTGTATTGTTTGTTCCTGTTTTGATGCAACATAAAGAGTTCCTTCAATGACCGGTGCTGTTGACAGTGCGGCTCCAAGAGAACAACCAACCACTCAAAATCAATGTTCGTGCAGGTTCAAATAAACAAAACTGGATGAGTGAGTAAGAGGGAATGGAGAAGGAGTGAAAAAAAAAATAAAAAAAAATGGGGGAACCAATCCAAAAATGGCAGAGAGAGGAAGAAAAACATTGGGAGCGTGAGGGGGAGAAAAAAAAAAAAACAAGGATGGGAACTGAATCAGCTTCAGGTCAGGGAGGGGAGAACGAGTGGGTAACAACAAAAAAGGAAAGATCCAAGCACAAGTTCAAATCTTTTAAAAGGAAACGGGTGAAGATGAGTACATCAATTTGCTTCTGAAGGCTTAGGCAGGAGGGAGGGGAAGGGCTTTTCCCTATGTGGCTGAGTGGAGTAGGAAGCCCTAGTCAGGCATGTATGGGCGGAGGTGATCCTCGATGTCTCCCACACCCCAGCAGGTCAGCTGGTCCTGGGGCAAGTAAAGGCAGAGGCTGCACAACTTGAAAACTGTGGCCTTGGTTTTAGGAGTCTGCAAGAGAGGCGGATAGAGAACATTTGTGGTGACGCATGTTCTGATGAGACTGCCTGAGGTTTCAGTTGATCGAATCATGAACATGATTTCAGTGGACTGACTCACCTGTAAGTGCTGTCTATCCATGAAGAGAAATACAGACTGACTTGGGTTGTTCATAACCATCCCAGCCTTGTCTTTACGACCCAACGCGTGCAAGCACTGCTTCTCGTAGTCTCCATGATGAAATTCAAACTTGGCCTGTGAATCAGACGTTAGACTTGTGAACCAAGAAGTACATTTTGTCACATCCAGGACAGGGCTGTAACTAATGATTTTCATTATTGATTAATCTTCAAATTATTTTTAAGGCTTGTAAAAGTTGTTGAAACAATGTACAAAAATGCTCATCACAATCTACCGGAGGTCAAAATTATGTCTTCAAATTGCTTCTTTTGGCTCTTTAATAAGGCATGGGATGGGTAATGCACATAACATATTAAATCAATTATCATTTCCGTTACTGAAATACATAAAATGTAAGAATCAGGTTCTTACAAAAGATTACTAAAGTTATTTTCAGTCAAAATATAACCTCTACCATCTTTGAGTTTTGTTGGTCAAATCAGACAAAAATCAAAGTCAGAAAAAAATCACTTCAGTAAATATTTTGGACCATTATAGGGATGTCCGATTTATATTATATGCCGATAATGGGATTTATATTATTGGCAATTAAATAAATTATATAAATTATTGCCTTTAAATAGAGCCAATAATATGTAGCCAAATTGCTTTCATTGACGCACCAAGCGCAGCATCTACAATTACAGTGGGTTATGGTATGCAATTTTAAAGTTGGTTTGCAATCTGGCACTGACACAGATACAAGCACAGCATGGGGTGGTTTTGAGGTCAAACAACAACTGGTTAGAGTGGCACAGTGATTGATTGCAATTTGCTAAACATGTTCCTCAAATGTTCAAAGGGAACAACACATTTAAACACTACAAAACATCCATCTTTGCGTAATACGTCTTAACCTTTCCTACCCTCAGGCGTGCATAAACCACAGGTTAGAAACGTATTTATTTCAATGCAAAAATGTGGAATTATCTTTCCAATATCTTAAGTAATGGCTATCTGTTTTTGCTTTAAAATCAATATCATGCATCCTTAACTGTTTTCACTGTTCCACCATAAATTGGTTAACCTAATGAAAGTTATATTAAATGATAATGAAAAAAGTTAGTTGCAACCCTAATAAAGATTAAAGGCTTCAACATGCTTCTAACACAGCCTGCGTAATCTGATGAGCTGCCAAATTCTGACCTGAACAGGCCTGAAGGGTTCATCATCGGCCCCCTTCCATCTGGAGAACAGCAGACAGACAATCTTCTCAATATCGTTGCGTGGCCAAAGGATGAAGTCCATCTCCTGTGTGCAGCCTATCACATCCTACAGCAACATGAAGGGAAACACAAAGTCAGACACATCTGCGCATAGACTTCTTCAAGCTATCTGCTCCTCAGGTGGTACACCAACTTACCCTTCGCATTGACTGGTATCGGGGCGCGTGTAGTTGCACAACATCTTTTTGCAGGAGTTCTATCGAACTCTCGAGAGAGTAGCTCGAGTCCCGCACACCTCTTAAGATGTTTTCTTCATAATTGTTGGTCATCACTGGCACAACTTCAGCTACTTCGAAAAGTGCAGACTTCTTCTTCTGTAATGACAAAAAACAGAAACAAAGATGCATGTTTAAGCCATTGGTTTGTCTTGGTTGTATGTGTGTGTGATGGGCAAACGCTGAAGAAAACTGGTACGTGTTCCAGGTAAGTGTGTTTTAAGATTGTTTGGAATAAATTGTGCTCTTCAAATTTTACTGACAAACCTTTTCTTTGAAAACGAAGGCTATATAAATCTTGAAGTCAAACTGATCAGCCAAAGATTCCCTTTTCTTCCGAAGTTGAGCTCGAAGTCGATTTCTTGTCTGATTTCTTCGTGAAGTTGGGTCCCCCATGGTTAGATTTTGATGGTAGTGTCTTCCTCTCTCTTGTGCAGAATATTTTTGGCTACACTCTCTGCTTTTGTATTTATACGCTGGATAAAGGATGGAGCGAGCTACCCTCTGCAGAAACAACGCATCAAACAACTCTAGGCTAGATCTGTGAATTACCCACTAACTACCAACTGAAAAAGCTCAACAAATCAGAAACAAAACTAAGTCATTTTTATTTTTGTAAGAGGGCAGTGTTGAGGAGGGGAATGATTGACAAGCTAAGACTACATCTCCTTATTACTTGTTCAGAAATCCATGTTTTAAGACATGACTTTTAAGCCAAATCAGCTTCTTTTATTTATCTCAACCTGCCATCGACAAGAGATTACAACAGAGATTCAAATGAAAGAGCAACTCAAATTTGACCAACTTTTCTTCCGTGTTACTGAAACTAACAGAAACGGCTGCTACTGTAAAAACCCATACCGGATATATATATATATATTATTTTTTTTGCCAGAGAATTTGAGGAGTACAGAGACTAGCAAGCAGACAAATATTCTATTGTTTGGGTCATTTCAAAGTCCCTCATCCATGGCTGTCGTTTTGTGTTTGTTTCTCTGTAGAGACTGCGTTATGTGCGTGTTACAGACGGATAGGGGATACAGACAAACATGGCAGGTAAATACAGATGCCAAGAGATATTGGCACCGGGTAACATCGAAGACTACTGCGAAAGTACCTTGACATTTCCTTGACTGTTACTGCCACTCATTTGGCCCACGGCCTGCGGTGCTGCCACTGCCGATAGTCATGATGTGGGCGTATTTTTAGCACACTAGCTAAGGTGAGCTAGCAAGCTAATCTAGGCATTCACTTCCAACACTAACTAGTAGTGACCCAACGATATAGCTACATCTTATCTTCTGACTGATTGGCTTAATCGAGGCCTATGTGTGGTCGGCTAGCTAGCGTACAGTCATCTTTCCACGCGTTTACATTTTCTCGTCTGGTTCAATGTGACTGCCAGTGCTATGAGAGTCAGGAGACCTGCAGGGTTGACCGACTAGCTGGTTTTGCTTGTGCTCAGCATTTTAGCTCGCTATAATTTCGCTTCAGTCGTGTCTTGTCAACAACTACATCGACAAAAATCAGCCAGGGAAACGATGGCCAGCCAACGACAAACGCTGAATGGCGGAATAAACGTTAGCTAAACAAAATCTCCCCTTCCCACGTCTGAAGTTTCGAGGTGTTCGCTGCGCTTGTTTTCTTTCTCTTCTTTTCTTCAGTCGTCACAACCTCCGACTCGCCCTGCTGCATGCCATGTCAAGATAAATCGACAATCCAGCTGGAATCCTCCGTTCTTTCAGTCGACATGTGGCGTGTTCTGTCTCCCGGCGGGCCCATATTTAACGGCGTGTCGTCCAACGTTGTTCCGTTTGGTTTCTTTGTGTGTTTTTCGGGCAGCTAATAATGGCACAGACGAGCTCGTCGGTCCACAGCCTCCCCAAAATGGCTGCACAGTCAACTACAAAGATGTGACGTGTGTTGACATGTGACCGCACGAGGAAAAAAAACAACAGCACGAGAGAGGGGAAAAAAACGCCTCATCGTGAGTGACGCTGTTACCACGTGACCAAGTGGGCGTATTTAAGATCCTGGCGCGAGATCTTCAGTTAGGAAACTAGGCAGTGAACAACGAGGTGTGGCGGCAACGGTAAGTCGATTTAACTTATTTAATTCAGTCTTAATTTGGCTCTCTTTACGCCTGGTACTCATTTAAAAATGCTGACGACCACTCTATTCGAGTTAGCTTTAGTCTTTGTCGCTTTAATTGGCTTATATTTAGCGTTAGCAAACTCACTCGACCTTTTCTGCCGCAGCTTTTCCCAATTTGTGGCGACATTTTACCCTTTAACGTGTTTTTAATCAAGCTAACGACGTCGTATATTCACTAATACACGTTTCACAATCACAGTTAGCCAAGCTATATGTGGTAAACTAAACGTTGAGCTTAATATATTCGAGTTATCGCCAACGTGTCGTCGCCCTCCGTTCCCCTCGATGTGTGCTGACGCTGTGTTAATTATTTTCCCATCAGGTCTTGAAAGAAAATGAGTTTCAGTGCAAAGATAAAGCGCGGCCAGCAGACGTCTAATGAGAATATAAAGGTGAGTCTTTAATTTGTGTCAAATGTATTGCAACTACAAAAAAAATAGGTAGAGGTTTAGGATTGGGTTTCAAGGAGCAATAATACGGGATGTTATCACGGCATCTTGTCTTTCTTGGTGTGGTTGGTATCCTCACACAGGCCTTTTTTTCTTTTTAATGCAATCAACTGATTAGCTATCACTGGTCTAGTGATCATCTAGTGATGC
>CAEMYA010002128.1:3916724-3944935 GCA_903131615.1 Diplodus sargus
ATAGAATAAAGCGATGATCCAACCTGTGTCGGCGCTGTGTGGGTGTCCCTCCTGCAGCACCGCAGTGTAGCGCTGGTTCATGTGTTTGAACACTCGGTCCAGCGTGGTGTGGAAGAGTCCTGCGGAACCGCTGCACTCCGACCACAGCGTCATCAGCTGCGGGCGCTCAGCGAGGCCGGGGAGCACTGAAAAACACACACAGGGTCAGAGCATACAGTGCCCCGAAACCACAGAGTCCTGTGGGGTCATGGTGGGAGTTTTCTATACAACACTTAAATAATAACCAATAGACTTATATAGTATTCATTATTTACTGTATTTGCCATGTGCTTGCGTCAATGACACCAGTGATGATGCCACTACTGTAATCAGACAAGTTTCCCTGGCATTTTTTGTTATGTTGAATACTGTAGGTTTCTACCATCAGCGGCAGATGTAATGGCTCCCAGTCTGTCCACACTGATCTCTGCTAGATCCTCCAACAGCTCCGTCTGTCTGGACAGCTTGAGGAGAATACTGCGACGCTGCCACACACCACCACAACTAGTCAACAACTGCCGTGACAGGAGGAAACAAGAGGAGTTCGACATGAAAAACTGACCTGATGTCGGCTGTATCTATCAATCTGTTGTCATGTCATACAATTACCTGTATGAGGTGATTACAGTACTGCAGGTGGATGACGATCGCCACGTCCAGGTTCTCGTTTCCGGTGGTGAGGGGCAGGGGGCTTCCTGCCACGCTGTTGCCCACCCCAGTGTCCTCCGTCAGGGCTTCGCTCAGGTGTCCTCTGGCTTCTGGATGCTGGCCACTGAAAGAGGATAATACCCAGAGTCACCACCGAGTGGCAGCAGATTCAAGCAAAACAGTAATCATCAAATGCACTTACAGTAAAGCGCCTAGTAATCATCCTCAACTATTACTTTGTTTGTTTTTTTTAGATGTCAACACCTGCATCTCATGTTAGATTTCAGCACAGGCACCTCTGAACAGCATTCACTCACCCGATCCTCTCTCCGTCTGTATCAAAAATCGGAGACCTCTGTGGGATGCTGAGGACGGGGTTGTCGTCTCCAGTGTCCTCGTCGTCGAAGTCAGAGGTGTTGAGGAAGTCGAAGCTCTCCAGGGCGCTCTCCACTGTCAGGCTGAGGCTGGAGGACCGGCTCCTGTGACCCGGGAGTCGACACTGAGAAGAGGGAGGACACAGAGTGTAAACACCCCTACAGTTCTGTTGCTTCATCTTTTGACAGATTAATCAGACTCACAGTCAGCATTTCTGTGGCTCTATGATAAGCACTCATTTTTGGCCAAGTAAGCAAATAAATAAATACAGTACTTGATTTACTTTATTGAGATAATAAATGACTTAATATAGTAAATTATTTGTCATTTTAATTCCAATTTTCTATCTTATTTATTTTCTATCCTTATCAGAGGGAAGATTATACTGAGCATACTGTGTATTTTAAGACCTAATACTGCATCAGATGCACTTACACAGGGCGTCCTCTTAAAAATAAAAGCCCAGTGTACAGCAGAAGGTCTGCTGATGTCCGTTACAAGATGATGCGTTTCGTTTTCAGAACATTAACCAACCAAATTTTAGACATTATCTTTGTTTGACTGATGATCATTTGGCTAAAAGTAAGATTCCACATTTCAGCTCTTGTATACGTGTAAATAAAAAAGGGTTCAGGCACCTTGAGCAGGTCCTCCAGACGCATCACTTCCTGTTCCAGGTCCTGCAGCTCTCGGCAGCGGTGAGTGAGAGACTCCAGCCTCATCAGCAGGCTGTGGATGGCCTCCTCCAGGCTGCTCTCCAGGAAAGCCCTGCTTCCCTCTCCTGCCCAGCTCAGGCTTCCTCCTCCCTCCGTGGAGCTCCCACTCGGCGGCTCAATTTCTGAAGAGGTCAGCCTCTTCACGAGCTGCCTGGTCAGGCTGCCCGCCTCCTCCGTGTCCAGTTCCACAGGTTTCAGTTCGTCTGTGTGGTCCAGGAAGACGTCCTCCGGAGCCACGGTAGACAGGTGTCCGTCAGAGCAGAGGGACGGCGCGGCTGAGCCACAGTGGGAGCCAGAATTTCTCTGGGACTCGGTGCGCTCCCACTCAGAGTCCTCCGCCACCTCGGCTTCGTCGCTGGCCAGGCTGGCACTGGTGGCCCTACTTCCTCTGCTACCCGTCTCGCCTTCATCCTCGTACTCCTCTTCGTCTTCCTCAACTAAATGCTCCTCTGGGATGGAGTCCTCCCTTGTCGGGAGGATTTGTATCGACGATGGGTCAGTTTCGGGAGGGGTGACTGTGATCTCAGGGTTGGACTGGCCCGGGGAGTGGGAGCTCGGGGCGGGGCTGGGGCTTGGCGTGGAACCAGAGGTGTCGGAGAAGGTGAAGGAGAGCCTCTTGCACTCGGCCACACCACAGCCACCGTTCTCGAAGACGTCGTCTGGCAAAGTAGACTGAGGGGAGAGGCAGGGGAGTCAATGTTTGCAGAAAACATGTGAAATTAAAACTGATACGTAGCTGGACAACACACACAAAAGAACAAGAGAAAACTCTCTCAAGAGGAAAAAGAGACTTAAACATCCACTCTAACTCAGTTCTCCTGTCTTAAACCTTATGACCAGATCTGTTCACACAAACGAACAGCTTATAGCATGTCATGCAAATCAACATGCAAACACATGGCATTACGCAGCCCACAGAAAAGGGGCTGGACAAGGGAGTCCAGACCAGCAGAAGAGTCCATTCCCATCATGTCAGTAAGGCAAGGGGCACACAGAAGTCAGGTTAGGAGGGTGGAGGGGCCACAACACACTCACATAGACCTCCAGACTGGATTTGGGCCTTGGCCGCAGTGAGGCCAGGTCACCAAATGAGCGACTGCGCCTTAGCTTCTCTAGCAGGGTGTCTCGGAGCATGTGCAGGAAGGAGAGGCGCTGGCGCTCCACGGGATGGGGCCGCCACTTCTTTACACAATGCACACGGGCAAATAGGGGACAAGGTGTTGGGTGTTTCAAGTGAGGGCGGGGGTGAGTGAGATACAGGAGGGATGGATAAACGTGTAAAGTGGGACAGAGTGTGGGTAAGGGGGGGGTTTGATGTAGAAATGCAAAGGAGAGGAGGATAGCGGGGAAATGGGTGAGGGTTAGTTTAGGGGTAGCAGCATCGTCGCTAACATAAGCATGATGCATCAACAGAAAAACACGTGTGCCATGATAGAATATAGTCGGGTGCAGACTCAGGTTAGTTGTGCAGGGGTTACGGAGGTACACAAGATCTCTTTCAGCTCGGCTTACCAAATTATAAGCCTAAAAAAAACACAAGATGTTCTTCTAGCCTAGAGGGTGATTTACATGACGTTCTACAAGTACACAATCTACACTAATGCAGCTGAAGCAGGTGTCTGTGTTGGACTCACAAAGAAGGAGGTGTCCTGGAAGGTGGGGGTCTCCGGCGTGCCCTGGCTGTAGACCGACACTCGTCTCTGGAGCGCTGTGGCTTTGCTCACGTTGCCCGACGACAGAGTCAGGTCCTCGACATCGAAGGGGCTGGATGAGGGAAAGAGAAACGAGGCACTTGTTGTCTTTGGTCTGTGTGATTCGTCCATTATTACCCACACGGACGGTGTAAGTCAATTCATTTACGAGGATAGGAGGATTATTTACTCAACTTCTGAATTGTAATGACCACGTTTGTCCACCAGATGGCAGAAATTTAAAAGTAATGTTAACTGAATTTAAAGCTACGGCACTCATATTGTTGGTGCCTCACACACGACCAGCGATTGCGATCCTGACTGAGAAAAGGATCCAGATAGAAGCAGAAAGCCTCCGTTGTTGAAAGGCTCTGCAGATATATGTGACCCAGCCACTGCTAATGAAAGTTTATGCATTTCTTTAAACCAACGTATACTCCCCATTAATGCATCTTTTAAACAGCCACAATAATCTGCCTCTGTGGTTACTTCACATTTACCTCCTTACAGCTTCTGATTGGTTAGTTCAGTCACATGTGTGCTAGAGCGAGGAAGTGTTGTTGATGTGAGGCTGGTGAAGCTAAACAACAAGGTTTTTCCGTCTGCATCGTGCTGCTTTGTTTGTTAGCAGATCTCTCAGTTACTGACTCAGTGTCGTTGAGAATGCGAGTCGCCCCTCAGTGATCTCACAGATATAAATAAAGGTTGAATGATCGAATAAATCCATGGTTTTACTTCGTCCCAACATCATATTCCTCCCTCTCCTCACCTGACAACATGACAACCTAAAAAACAAAGTGATGTATGAGAGGCGACTTACTACCACGTGACCTCCAGGTTGAGTTTGATGGTCCCCAGGTCGTTAACGTCCACAGCCACCACCTGAGGCATGGCGGTGAACAGCTCCTTGGTCTCACAGATCACGCTGCCCACCAGCATGTGAGTGGCCAGACCCTTCAGCTCCGTCACCTGATCGAAGACAACATTTATTTACTTCTCAGGTCAAGAAAATCATAATTAAGGTACTACAGGTTATTCTGACACGAGGACGTAAAACATGACCGGCCATGACCTGTCACAATGATCAGAAGCGTGTCCTGGATGTTATGTGTGAAAAACAAACTTGCACATAAACTGTCCGTCCGATTTTTACATGATTTTTTTCTTCACCCTGCTCGGTGTTCACTCAGTGAGGTACAACTGGGGAATTAGCTTATCTGGACTTCTACAGTACCTTGATGTTGATGAGATCAGTGATGAGAGGCATGAAGACCATCTCGTCTCCGTCCCAACTCTGTCTGGAGTTCACTTCAATCCTTCCCTTCAACTTCCACCGCTGGCGACCGTACCGCATGAAGATCTGAAGGAAGGAATGGGAAGAAGAATAAAGAATTCAGCTGGAAGCCACAGAAAGTAAACAACTTTGATAAACTTTATTGCAACGTACTTTAGTTATGGATGGAGAGCAAGATGGATACATCTTTACATCAACAAACTCTGACTTGTAGCTTTTTTACTTGAACTGAAAGTGTAAATTGTCCTCTCCTTACTCTCAACTAAAATGGTTTTGCAATATTTCACACATGGATTTCAATATGAAAGTCAACTTGACCACAGGATGACAGCTGATATATTTTTTTCACAAATAAGACAAAAAATAAAAACGTAACACAAAATGATTTTTTCACCATTTCAGGCAGCTCTGATTGAGCTTTAAATAGGAATATTTTTCACAGAATAACTGTATTTAACATCTGAGGACAGTTTGCATACAGATCCTCCTCAAGATAATGTCAAAGCTGTCGTTTGAAAATAAATGTCAACATTAAAATACAGAAGAACTCGCCTCATACTGGTCTCCAGGACAGAGCCGAGCGAATCCTGCCAAGCCTGTCGGAGAGAGGAAATTGATTTTTCAAAAAAAACCCATTTGGACAGGATACGAGGTAAGAAAGCCAAGAAACTGTTTTTGTTTATAGATGCCTTGAGCGTTTAACATAGTGAATACAGTAAGAAGATTAGCTGTTTTCATAACCGAAGCATCCTTTTAAAAACACCAGCGAATCACTTCAGGAGTGAATGTCTGCAAATGTGAATGTGTCATCTGGACTCATCTGACCTTTCATTTTGATATGAAACTCTCCGAGCAGGTTCTCCAGCTCGCTCTCGAACGTGCTCATGTTCTGCGGAGGGGGAGAGAAAGATAAGACCGATCAGGTAAGCGGCCTTTTGTGGCACAAGACGAGAACAACAATAGTAATCAAGTTATCTCTGGAGACTTTACAAAGCCCGTCAACACTCAGACCAACCGTCTGCCTCCTCTTCAGCTAAGCCCCGAGGACAGGTGACAACGTGTGTGTGTGTGTGTGTGTGTGTGTGTGTGTGTGTGTGTGTGTGTGTGTGTGTGTGTGTGTGTGTGTTGAGAGGATTTTAAGCTTGTTTTGTAAGTGTTTAACTATACGTGTCAGGGTTTACAGATGACAGGATGAAAGCAGTAATCAGTACGTGTGTGTGTGTGAGACCTGATGTTTAATTCATACTTTTAAATGCCATGTCAAAATATATCTAACATCAAGTCTAACTTATTCTATTCTCATCTTGCTGTACTTGAAATGACTTCATGGGAGCGTTCAATACCTCAGTGTATTCTTTATAGCGGCGGTTGACCTCTGCGATGCTCTCCTTGGTGCCTTTCGTGGAGGGTGAGGAGGAGAAGGCCTGCTTCATCCGACTGGCACCGTCCCTCAGACGGCTCTGGATGCAGAAGGCCTCGTACAGCTCGTCCACCTGTCGGCAAATGCAGACGACCCCTCCATATTTAATAAATGTTACACGAGGACAAGCGTGCGCTCGTACACAAACCTTCATTAATGCACGCACATACACACACACCAGAGAGAGAGAGAAAACTTTTGCACCAATGAAATCACGCGAGTCTTTGAAGTTTGAAACCCTGCGTATGTTACATAAAAATATCCCTCGGCATGAAGCAAAAAAACTCCTTAAAAAAAAAAAAAATTTCCAACTGCCATCTAAATTATTCTGGATGTGTTCACATCTCACTGGGATTCATTCATGGATTCCCGACACAGCTTTAGGCTTATGCAGTATTCAGTAACTTTTATCAACGGGTCTTCATCAAGAGCAACAAAACAGGCGTTTACTGAGAGTAAAACACTGATGAAACTTATAAAAAAAGATGGACTAAATGTCAGGTTAAAAGGCGCAGACGCAGCTGGTGTGTATCAGAGTAACCAAAGCCTCCAGTGGAAGCGAACCCCAGCGGGACACTCCCATAGCGGGGGAACAACAGACGGCGTTTTTAGGGCTCATTTGGAGATGTCTGCCCGGCTTCAGTATGCGGCACCAGCCTGACGTAACCCAAACCCTCAGGGAACCAAAGTCCATCAGCATCCGGCTGCTTCGACTGGATCGAAACATCAGCAGAAGATGATGTAATGCAGCCAGAACAAGCAACAGTTGAGAAATACGTTTTTATTTTTGAGCTCCGCAAAAGTAATTTATCATCATACAAAACGGAGTTCAAACGCGCACTTGTTGTTGAGTCACTAAACAGTAATCTCTCCACGATCAGACCCTCTGCGTCCTGTCTGTCTAATTCTCTGGCTTCCTGAGCTCACATGTGATCGGAGTGGCAGCCGAGCAAAAGAAAAACAAAAACACCTCCGATGAGCCTCATCAAAGGGAAATACTGCAGCCTGGCTGATGAGAGCGCTGAAATATTGATGCCTCGCGCTCTTTATGGCTCTCATTAGGGAGAAGTGGGAGAAAATGGGCCATTCGGGCTCCTGCCGTCCTAACAGCTTCTCTGAGTGTTTGTTTGCGCCTCCTTGAATCTGAGCCGAACACCGTCAGCAGTGTACGTGGACATGCTTACATGTGTGTGTGGTGGGCGGGTCCGTGTCGGCTTTAACGTAAGAAAGTGAAAGTGGTTTGCTCCAGAGGGATGGGTAACCATCCAGACATATCTTGGCACAAAAGCAGCCGCCTCAATCCTCACCAACCACCCAGCCCCCTCAGCACCCCCCACCCCCGACTGGGACCCAGCCCTGTCTGTCTGTCTGTGGTATGTGGTGTATGTGGTGTATGTGGCGGGGCCCAGCAGCTGAGCTGAGCCAGCTATAAAACAACCTCCAACCACAACTGTTATTCAGAGCGCTCCGATTGGTGCGGAGGTGGTTCAGAGCCACCAATCGACTGTATGTTTACAGCAAAGCACGAGCAGACACACTGTTTGAATCAAGAAACACTACAATGTTGTGCTCACATAAATGAGTAGACAACAACAGTGGGTTATTCATCTGGAGAAAACTGCCTGCCTCTCTAATAAAAACGGGGCCTCCACAAACTGGGCCTGATGAATAGCCGTCATTCTTCTCAGGCAATCAGTAATCATATCATTATCAGCTAATTAAGCTGTTTTTTTCCCCCCAATTACAATGGCCTCTTGCTGCCTTCAAGGAAATGTCCTTTTTTTTTTTTTTTGAAGGTCAGCCAAGCTCCACTCCAGAGGATGGCCATCAGCATATTGCCGCGCCTCGGGCACATTTCAGCCCAGAAAAAAGAAGAAAAGGCAAAACAGAAACAAAAGGAAAGACAAGACCCTCGACACAAGCAGATGGGACAAAAATGTATGATAAAAAAAATATATAGACATGAAAGCAAAGGACGAGTCTGGGCAACAGAAAGAGACCTGGATACACACATCAACTCAAAGGCTTTAGGTCCTTTCTTTTATGTTTTTGAATGAAGAATCAATTAGAATCCAATATCTTGATTGTCAACAACAAAAGTGCAACAATATTACTCAACACTTTATAAAGTAAAACAATCATCTATTTCAAGTGAAAAGGTGTAGTTCTTTTCACTTTTCAGAGGTGAAAAAGTGTGTGCGAGAATGACTCTTCTCCACCAACACAACAACTAAGGTCCGACATTAGTAGTTTAATTAATAGTGATACAACAAAAACATCATTGTTTTCAGTTTTAAAGTGTCAATTTGTATTGTTTTTGTTGCTTTCTATGACAAATAAGAATGTACTATTTTGGGGGTTTGCACTCAAACAAACAGCGTGAGGACACTTGGGCCATTTTTACCTCCATTTCTATGTTTTCTCCTGTGTTGGTTTGTCAGCACAATTTCACAAAGACTGCTGAACAGATTTCACCGATGGAGGACGGGTCTCGGCCCAGGACAGACAAATTGACCTTTTCTCTCTCTCTTTCTTGAACATTGAGAGAGTTCCGGGTGGTTTAAAATTAAGAGTGACCCAGGGCTACTGAGTTTGCTTGTGGATTAAAGGGGACCGCTGTGCCTTGGCATTCTATTGAGTGCTTTTCTAGACTTTTACAATTTATATTTTTTATTTTCAAGACCAAATGGCTGGCTCCTGGCTGGCTTGACAACGTTTTTTAGTGAATTTCCAAAGCGAGATATCAGTAGTCTTATCTTAAATGATTAACCAATCAAGAACATAATGACTACAACTACAAAAAAGCAAAAAACCCACCATCACTAAGACATTGGAGACAAGTTTTTAGCTTTAACTTATAACCATGACGTAACTGTCGATTGCACAAAGGAACGGCTACAGAATAGAGACACCATCTGCATTCAGAAACGTCACTTACACCGCGCTATTTTGTCTGCCTCTGGGCACAACATCTCTCGGGAATATGAAGCCTGGGTGGCGATCATGTCAGCATGGCACCATCTTTATCTACCTTCACGTCTCCATTAAAGGCGGAATCAGTGAGTAAACCCATGCTCTGTCCTGTGTTGTCGGTAGTTGCTACGTTGTGGAAAAAGTGAAATGATACGGTTGTTCTTTATGACAATACCACCCCATGGAGACGCTAGCTATCGTTTTCCACATGAATTACAAATGACAAACTTTGACAGCAGTGTGCTCATTTAGGGGATATTCCACCGTCCCATAAAAACCACCTGAACCCTTTTAATTAACTCGTAACAGATGTGACGAGATGCTGAATGTAAATGTATTCTGAACTCGGTCCTCTATTGCACACGCGCTCCCTGTGATAATTAAAGGCAAGCAGGAGGACAAAACCATATTGGCTCAGAGACCCAGTGGGGGATTATGGGAAATTCTTTATTGGGGGAATCAATTATGCCCCGAGTGAAGATAATATTGTTTTGAAATATCCGTCTTAGTTCTGATTATTTAGTAATCTTAAATCCAGTGCAAGCTTATCCTTGTGAAAACACTCAATAATAATACTTGTTTGGTAAAAGTGGTGGTTTGAATTTAAGTATCACTGGGAGTTTTAAAAGGATCGTCTGTGTATCTACAGTACATCTGACTTTAAACTGTGGTGGTTTTAAATAAGAGCCGAGAGTCTTAAGGATATGGAAGGAATCCTCTTAAGATATGGACTTTATCATGGATTGTAGCATAATGCCACACACACACACACACACACACACACACACACACACACACACACACACACACACACACACACACACACACACACACACACACACACACACACACACACACACTTTCTGCCAGGGGGCGAGTGATTATAAGCAGATTAAAACAGGCGGGCCACATCAAACAGCATCAAACACACACAAGCCCCTCTCTGTGGGGCTGTGGGCGTGCGTGTGTGTGTGTGTGTGTGTGTGTGCGTTGGTGGAGCGATTAGCATTCAGGGGAAGAATGGAGACCATAAAGGCCCTATATTAAAAAATAATCGCATGCTGACTATTCACACTCATTTTGTATTGAATCTGGCACATGATTAACACACAAACACACTTTCTGTCTCTCTCATGGGGGAAGAGGAAGCGCCTGGCAGCCGCTCCACTCACCTTCAATCTTTGTCACTCATCTCTTTAATGATGCCCTGCTGAAACTATGGCCAACACACCCGCAGACACACACACACACACACACACAGACACACATCATAGACCCTATCCCATGCAGGACATCATAGGGGTTGTATTGTGCCACCTGCTTCCTCCATGTGTGCCAATTACTGCTGGGACATCTGCAGGCAGCCAGCAGCACCAATAGGAACAAAAGAGC
Organism: Diplodus sargus; assembly: GCA_903131615.1. Classification (NCBI taxonomy): domain Eukaryota; kingdom Metazoa; phylum Chordata; class Actinopteri; order Spariformes; family Sparidae; genus Diplodus; species Diplodus sargus. The sequence goes on from CAEMYA010002128.1 coordinate 3,927,273, forward strand.
AGGCTGATGTGAGTCAGAGACGCACACGCATAGAACCTGCTGATGGATGATTGTTAAGTCATCCTTCACGGCAGCTGTCCTGCACAAAGAGACACGCCTGCGCCTGATCACTAACACTGACAAACGTGTACACACTTATTGTAGCTCACAGCTGCTGAATAGAGGTGAGGATAAAACTGTGAAGACGTATTGTCCGGCACATGTGCTGCTGTGGCTGTTTATTTATACTTATTTTTCTATCAAACCTTCATTTTGCCAGGAGATTCACAACCTCTTTTACAAGGAAGACCTGACCAAGACAAGAGCATAAAAAAGTTTCACAAAAAAAAATGCATAAAACTAACATTACAAACAAACAAAACTTGTTTAATCTTACTTTTTCTACTTTCTTCTTTAAACATACTGAACTGGTTCATACGTCATAGTTAACAAATACTTTCCGTCATCTAACATTCAGTCTATCTATCTATCATTCATACTCCAGTGCTCACTGAGGAGGGACCCTTACTGACAAGGACATCAAGGTGATGCCCAATAATAATTCCATTGTATTTTTTTAGCTGATTTGGCAAAAAAAATGCTAAAATGATAAGTTATATAAAAGGCCCTGAAACTTTGCAGTCATGGCAGGTAAATTAGTAGAAAAAAATCAAAATAATTAGATCTAAAATATTAATACAGTTTACATTGTGAAATAGTTCAAATTTAAATAACTACATATTCAAAAAATATAAACCTATTCAAAAAATTTTACAAGTAGAGGTTTGGAGGTATGAGAGTATTAATTCAATTCACTTTCATATCAGCTTCTCTGCACAGAGGAGTTCATCGTCGCCCATTTCCTGCACATTGCGCTACTGAATCGGCCTTTTTAAAAATCTCCATATAAAGTCTGTTTTGATGGCACCAATCAAGAAATACTTAGGCAATGCTACTGACTCCTCCTTCATGCACTTTTTCCCCTCAGCGCTTTACAGCCTCAAAACATCATCACCTCACCAATACTGGATCTTTGAGGCCAGTGCTGATTTTAATAAACTAGGAGTTTAATGAACCCGAAACCATATATTGGATATAATATGACATAAACAAACAATCTCTTAGATTTGTTTTTGTTTTAATTACTGAGCAGGACACATGATGGTCAAACAATCAACTGCTCCTCAATGACCTCAATAGTTGTTTCTGTGCCGACATGTCTTGTTACTTATTGGCGGACACACACACTCGACACAGCACATTAACCACGACACACCTGGACTTCTGAACTGATGCACATACAGCACATTTATCTGTCTAACAGTGACTAATAATCAACCTACTGTAATAAGTACCACCGCACCAGAGCTGCTCTTTATACAAGGATGAGACCAGCTCTTTGTGTGTGTGAGTGTGTGTGTGTTCGTGAGAGAGAGAGATTTAATTTCCTGACCTCAATGCTTTTGTGCTCGGCCGATTCTCTTAGCTGGACACCCCACAATTGATCTCACTCAATAGCTATCTGCTGATGCTGAGGTTTGGAGTGTGTGTGTGTGCGTGTGTGTGTGTGTGTGTGTGTGCAAAGCCAATAGCTGGGCAGGCATGGTGCAATTGAAGGCTGCTAGTTAATTTGGCATTGGCATTAGTTTGTTTGCGTTCAGCAGACTTTCATTGTGAGCCGAGTGGCTAAACTTCGATACTACTGCTAGGAGGAACAGTATTCACAGCCGCTCCTTTGACCGCTACTCAACACAAGCACGTCTCTAGTTAAAGACACACCTTGGCAGCGTAAATGCAGATCTGTGCCACGCTGGTCTAATATGCTGAGTCAAACTGGGTCGAACCGAGCCAGCGCTTGTCTACAGAGACGCCCCATGAGTTGCGTCCACCATTTTCCAAGCATCATACGTCAACTCGCTTTCATATTTCCTGTAGTCAACTTGTGTAAAATAAAACTGTTTGTTGCGCATGGACATCAGGGGGAAAAATCAACTCTCAATACAAACGCTTGAGACTTTATTTAAACCATCTCATCTCCAGCCTGTAACCTGCACAGAGGCAGACAGTCAATGAAAAGATGTGGTGTATATTTAGAATGAAAGAGCACAGAGAGTGCAAGATTTAACTTCCTTTTTAGTTACGCTTTGACTTTTGAGGCTCTTTACCTGCCTGATGGGATAAATCAGTCACTCTTTCAAATATTTACATGCGCATTCAAATCTATTTTTTGCACGGAGCCCGAAAGAACAGAGGAGAGTCTCGCGTTGGATGTTAAGCAGAAAGGCTGCGAGTGCGTGTTTGCTTTAAATCCATCCTGTGACAACCTCGCACGACAGAACAAGCAGAATCTGCTTCTGTTTTCTCTTTGTAACCAAAGCGAAAGCAGAGTACGCAAGCCGCCCCGAGTTTCTAAGAGAACCTCACCTCATTTCTCTTTCATCAGACCTTTCTTCTGTGCTCGCTCCATTTCCGCCGTGCCAATCGCTCCTTACTGTAGTCGCGTAACCGCCCTGACCCAGATTCACTGTCGCCTTTAACCCGTCAGAAACACTTGAATCTAACCAAGGACGGTCTGTTCTGTTGCATTGTGCTGTGCGTCCCCTTGTTTATGGACATCTAAAGGTGAGTTTTTATTGTCTGTCAGGATGTACGGGAACATAAAGGGTTATGGTCACCCACTACATGGCTCCTTTGTGCTCCTCACGACTTCAAAAGAGTCCGTCTCCGGGTAACCATGGTTATCTTTGGAGAGGCGCTGTTGTTTGGGTGTGTGTATTCTGATTGCCTGCTGTCACGTCTGATTTGAGGCACAGCATGGGAGACCATTACAGGAATACTGGAGGGGTGGTGGAAAAAAGTCAGAGCTGCGTGACCTTGCAGGGGATTAACGTCCCCAACTGGCAACCATGGAGGGAGGGAACAAAGGAGAAAAAAAAGTTTCCCTACCTTATATTAAAACAGCTGGAAACTTCCCCAATACATCAACATGTGAACCTGAACCTGACAGAAAAAATCCTCACAGAAGCCAACCCTGCCATCGTCACTCAACACGAAACCGACAGGAAGTGAGGAAAACCTAGAAAGCTGGGTGAGCACACCAATACGATAATAGTTAAAGAAATAGGTCCAAATGTTGGGATGCTGGCCACTTTTCTTTGGTTTCTTGCTGGGATTCAGATGACAAAGACTCACATGCAACTACAGCCGGCAGCTGGTTAGCTTAGCTTAGCAATAAGACTGAAAACGGGGTGTAAAAGCTTGCTTGGCTCTATCCCGAAGCAACAAAAATTCCCCATCATCAGCATGTCGAAAAGCTCACCAATTAACAAGTTATATCTCATTGGTTTGATCTGCAAAAAATAACCAAAACTTGAGCTTGCCATTTCCTATAAATATGGCGCTTTAATTACGTACAAGCAACGTGAACTTTTGACTGAGTAGCTGTTTGATAATTTGCACAGTGAATGTGCAGTTTGAGAAGCACTCTGCGTCTGCATCTGCCAGTGGGCCAATCACGTTACGAGCAAGTATAATAATATCACATATCAGAAAAATCTTCTACTTCATACACAACAGACAGATATGAAGATGGTATTGATCTCCTTATCAAAACCCTCTGCAAGAGCAATAAAAGTACTATTTTGAAATGTCAAACTATTGCTGTAAAAAGAACTGTGAATCTGAACCAGTATTTTGGTTTCGGAGCGACGGTGTCAATGTCGCAGCTGTGGAGAGGCTTCAAGTGAGACGCGGCATTGAGACATGAAGTCTTCAACAGCCCTTAACGGCTGCTTCTCCAAATGAAGCACAGAAATGCTGAACAAAACATTTTCAGATGCTATCAATCCATCGCGGCAGCGCTCACCTTGCTCATGTGAAACTCCAGACGTCTCATGTACCGCTCGATGGTTTTAATTTGCTGCAGAAAGACAGAAGACAGCACAATCATTTACTACGACTGCATGTGTTTACGTCTGCAAACACAAAGATTCATATGTTCATGCTATATAACTGGATATAAGGTGCTCAGTTTGCCAGCCTGAGCTTACAAATCATAAAAAGTGACATCTGTGATCACTAATGACGACGTCAGAAATGTTTAGTTATATGCTATGTGTTGTTTTTAATGCAAGTATCTAACAGCTTATCCCTTCAAGCCGTCTCTTCCTGTTCCCTCACATTTTTTCTTCCTCTTTCATCACATCTCCTACACTATTCCTCAATCCATTCAGCCCCTCAGCTCCTTTCTCCCTCCTTTTTCTGCCTGTAGTCATTTTTTTACCCTCCTTCCAGTCTTTTTTCCCCCCCCTTCACATCAAAGATTTCCCCCAACACACATCAAACTTGGAGCGGTTGTTACCGCAGACTCTCCTCTCTCCGTCAACTCACCTTGTCAAGATCGTACAGCACTCCCTTGAGAGAGAAAACACACACACACACACACACACAATCACACAGTTAGTACAGAAAGACAGCACAGCTGAGGCTGCTCTTAAGTAATGCAAAGCAGACTGTAGTTGTCTGGCATCAAAAGAAAAAGATCCTATTAAACAGCCACTGTAGTGCAGTGTGTGTACAATGTGTGTGTGCATGCATTGTAATAAATGGAAATGTTTCTGCCGTGTGTGGGTTTTGAGATGCTAGTTGAATCCGATGTATTTTCATCAAAATAAAAGATAAAGTAGACGTGAAAAGGATTCCCAGCTGCAGAAACTTTTGTTCTCGTCATTTTCACACATAGTTATTTGTAAGATACAAGCTGCTCAGCTGTGTCCAGCTTCCTCCGGACGAGAGAGTCTGTTGCAGAGCCTCAGATTCTGCTCTGGTTCAGAGCCGTTAATGGACGGGAGGAGAGCTCGGACTTGACATGACTGGGATGTATCCTCACTCTCGTTAACTGGCTGTGAGCAGCAGCAATCCGTGGAGGTGACCTGGCTGTTTGTGCCGAATAAACACTCACGACAGTAACATAAATAAACACAATTGATCCTGTGGTCGGACTCACTTGGCTGGCGGTGAACGCACCATCGGACAGCCATCATTGCTGCTAAAAATGTATCTGCCTTGACTCAAGCACAAATGCTCACGAACGAGGTAATGATTTAAACTTTCACTCATGTTACGTTTAGTCCTATTCGCCAACTTCCTTCCTCACTCTCTGGCTCTTTTCCAGGAAAGTTACAACGACAGGTGACCAAAAGGAAATGCAGCATAACTTCCAGTATTTCCAGGACAGCACCTCTAAAGGTTTACAGCTTCATTTCTACACTTTCCTACAACAATTTTCATTCTTTTAAAGCATTTTTTATATTCGTGCTGAGCTTCTTAACTGTGTTTTGGCTGTAATTTAATGTTTAGAGCACAGACATGAGAGTGGTATCAATCTTCTCACCTAACTCTTGGCAAGAAAGCAAATTTGGGTATTTTCCTAAAATGTCATAGTGTTTCTTTAACATGTGGGATTGAACTCTTGCTTGTATGTGGACTGATGCGTAGCTTCTCACCAGGCGGGAGTTCCTCTTCATGTCCTTCATCAGAGACATGAGTTTGTCCAGCTCCGTCTGATGAACTTCAAGGTATTCACTATGGAAGGAAAAAGGAAAACATTTAAGGTCTTTATACAACAGTCAGCAACCGCACAACGAGAAAATTATATGTATATAATGCCAGCAGTATACAGTAAACACATCGGTATGTTAACATTTGTGCAGCAATGTAAATAAGTAACAGAACACGGGCTGTGAATGTACACATTCAGAAAGAGATCACTAACATTTATGGACTGAAACCACCCGCTAACGTAAAAACAAATCATTACTCAGGAGCATTTTGAGTTTATGTATAGAAAAGGGAAGACGTTTGTGATTGCTGGACTTTATGAGGCGTGTGTGCACAGATGTTTTAGTGTGCATCAGTGTGTGGGTGACTCACTCAAGGCCTTGTTTGAGCGCAGTGTAAACCTCCTCCAGTCTTTTGGGCTGCGGCTCCCTGGAGCTGCTGCCTCCCTTGTGTCCTGACAGGTGAGGCTTCTTTGGCTTCGACTGAGGCTTCTTCTGCACCGCCGTGTTCCCCATGAAGGAGTTACACCTGCACACATGGAAGCAACACACACACACACACACACACACACACACACACACACACACACACACACACACACACACACACACACACACAAAAACACGTCAGTGAGTGCACTGGAGGGGTCCCCTGTGCACAGAAAACTTTCTTTCAGTCTCTTGTACAATGATGTAAATCATTTTCAATCTCTAAAAAGACCGTAGGAACTGTCTGCCAGTGCCCACATTGGTATCTCTGCTTGTTGTGATATAATTTTCCCTAAAATCTATTTTACTAAATAAAACAGCCAAACAAATTGATGCAAAACACGTCAATGCTTCGACACAATCGATGCTCTCGCTCTTAGAGTTTCTATTTTAGATCGATTTAAACAGGATTATGCAAACAACGATCTCCGGCAGTTGATCTTCATAAGGTCAATTAAAAATCTACCAAGGACTAAAAGGTATAATTCTATCAGATCTGAACACACAATACACATATTTCACTACAAATAAACATCTGTAGATTCATATGAACTCACAGATAAAAAGATACCCCTTAAAGTGAAATTCTCCCCAAAATGCAACCTCGGCTTTTTTTGTTAATGTATATGAGTCAAACCTTCACGTAAAAGCATAATTACGATGAAAGAGGCACTTATGAATAGTGATTTTGATGCTATCGTAAAAGTGTCCCTTGCACTGATAAAAATGAGCTTGACTCGAAAACGAAAATACTGTAAATATTAAAAGTGCCTCTTTCGTTGTAATTATGCTTTTACAAGAAGGTTTGACTCGTTTACATTCGCAAAAAAAAAAAAGCCTTGGTTGCATTTTGGCGAGAGATTCACTTTAAAACTGCAGAACTCAACTGTGAATCATCATGTTTCAGCAGCACGGTGCAAAAAGGAACCTCTGATAGCTAGTTTGGCATTCTTTTAATGCCACAAATGAACTAAAATGTAAACAAATACAGACAAATACGACTCCATTGCAACACTATTGCTGTTTACACTTTCTAAAGCCCCCAGAATTATAAAAGCTCAAAGCACGATCCCGCCCAAACTTAACTGGGGGATTGGACAGGGTATTTTGTTCAGCTTGTCGAAGGTGTGCTCCGGTTTTGAAGATCTCAGATTCGCAGTAACTCACACAGACACAACATTGCATCTCGTTAAATATTTAGCATAGGATTCCACTGAATTTCGGACAGGCAGGCCCGCAGATGCATGAGACAACGTAATGTTAGATGAGATTTCAGTATCTCAGTGCTGCCGCCTGAACTTGCCCTTGGGCCAGTCTCAGCATGAATTAATCTCATTCATCTGATGGGAGGGGGATTGTCAAGCATGTCCACACTGAGATAACTCAGTCACACAGGCTGACACGTTTAACCTAAATATTATTCAGATATCCTCAGCAAAAACACAGCATTGAACCTCTTCATCAATCACAGCAGTGAGCTGCATCACAAGTACGCGCACATATCTGTGAACACAGGCGAACATGTGCTTCCCACAACCCCCACTTTCTGTGTTTGACCTGTGTTTGGCTGCCATTTGTCTTCTGCTGGAGTACATGTGCACACACACACAAACACACACACACCCCTGGCAATCAATGACATTCACTCTCACCCTCTCAGTCCTCCAGCAGTTGACTAACAACAGCGTGACTGCCAGCAAAATGCCAAAAAATGTAGGTGGAGTTAAGCAGATGCTGTGAGATGATATATTTGCTTAACAGGCAACAGCATTCGATTCCTTATATGGCATCTCTTATGTAGTCCAAGGTGGTAACAACATACATTTTAGTAATTACCATTATCATTTGGACTATAAAACATCTGAAAAACTTGAAAAATGTGTTTGTTTTTTTGTTTTGGCTGGTTTGTCAGCAGGAAAACACACAAACTACTCAATGTATTTCCATGAAACTTTCCATGGAATGAAGATTTTCACCATAACTTGCATGGATCTCGATGAAAACTATGATTAACACCTCGCTGTTGTACACCTCCACACACTAGTCAAGATGCTGTTCCAGAGCTGCGGCATTCAATAACGACCAGAATTCTTTTTCACAGAATATTATGATGTCACAGCGCATTTAACCTTTGACCTCTTGGACATCAACTTCATCATTTTATCAGACATTTGTGTGTAGAATTTTATTGCAATTATCGTCCAAATTGAGTTATGGCCAATAATTGTGTTTTGTGAGGTCACAGTGATCTTGAGCTTTGACATTTGGTCATCAAATTCTGATCAGTTCATACTTGAGGGAATGTCTTCAAATTTGGTACAAATGTCCACTATGACTAAACAAGATCTTAATATATCACGCTCGCAAGAATCAGACGGACGGACGATAGGATGAATGATTAAATGATTGTTGCAGCTCTGTAGATGTGCCGTACCCACAGGCTGATCATTTCTCAATATCCTGATGTTTGATGTCTAAGCAGGGCCGCAATTCATCTGTCAGTTGATTTCTTGAATAACTTGTTTGTCTGACCAATAGTGCCTAAAAACTAAGAAACTACCAGAGTAAAGCAAGAAAATTTCACATTCAGGGAGTTAAAGTCAGCAATGTTGATGATCAATCACTACAAATGTTTCAATTGACCAAAAGTGTTGATTGAGACCTCGAGAATGTTTTCAGCACCGTGTCTAAGCCTGGTTTCTATGTTCAAATAAAGAAAGAAAAAAAAGCCAGTATAGCTTTCTAACCTCACATCAACTCATTTTAGGTCACGCTCATCTTACCCGCTCATGCACATTTCAGAACCATTTTCAAAACCATTACAGATTTAGCTGACAAATGACATTTCTCTCTACTTAATGAAACGATCCCCAGAGTCATCTCAGGGACACGGCGACGGCAACCAATTCCAGCGCTCCAGCAAGTCGGAGCGCGCCGCGTCTCACAACATGCAGGCAGAACGCAGCACAAGTTGAGCTAATCTGCCACAAATGTAGGGCAACGCTGAATGAGAGCGCTGCGTAGCCTTGGGGTCACGCAAGCTGTAGTGAAGAGGGGTCTCTTGGCAGAAATACACATATGATGCAAAGGCAATTTCACACTGACTTATAATTGGGAATCTGCAGCCTTGCACTATGCATGCATGCGTGAACGCACATAAAACATGCACATGGGGTCACACATGGACGGTCCCTCCTCGGTAACACTGACACACTGAAGTGGCCTCGGACGCCACATCTCGTTGCTTTCCACCTCGCTCATTATCAGAATGGTTGCTTGTCAGTGGCTGTCAGTCGCCCACACGCCTGAGTCATTCCAACCAATTACCCCTTTCACTGTCAGAGAAAAGAGAAAAGAGGGGGGGGCGGTCTTCAAACAGGTTCTCTCAGCAGGACCGGGGCTGCTGAGGAGGACCAGGCATCGACAGCCTGCAGCCTGAGATCGAAAGAGATATTTTTGGGGATGTGAGCTTTGTCACGGATAAACTCTTATCAGACTCCAACTTCTGTATATGATCGAGACAAGTGACAGGAAGCCGAGTGAGCTGTGTGGTTATACAATCGAGTGCTGATCACCCCTCAAGAATTCAGTTTCTTTCCGGGATCTTGAGGCTTGCTGTGGCTCGTTGATCGTCATGAAGTCTCGAACCAGATTAATGTGTCAGCAGCATTCTTCTTTCTGTGTGAGTGATGTCGTTAATCAAGGTCTGGTTACAGTGAAGAGTGAGTTGCACCCCTTTTCTCAAAATCCTCTTTCTAAGCTTGTACATCAGTCCTTTCTCGCCTGCAAAATCACTGACTTTCCATCGATTCACAAGATTTTATAGAGCAGCAGTGAATGAATGGCAGTCAAGTTACTATGGTTACTGCTCTTACAGCAGAGATTTCACTATATCATCTGAGGACACAAGTTATGTAAGAATGTTTTGAGATTTACCTGAAAAAAGAGGACCCTGTCTCCTTGTTTTTAGCCCTAAAGGTCAGTTGAGTTTGTGAACAGAACAAATAAACAGCATGTAATCCAGCATGTTTCTGGCATGAATAATCCTGAGGAAAATACTTGACACTGACACTGGACGTCACATTGGGAGTGAGCACAGCCTCCGAGACTGACAGGCGGCAGTCTGACAAAAGGGGATTAGGTACAGAGGTGATTTACAGCAGACCCGTAAAAAGTGCAAAAAGCATTTTGTGCAATTTGGCGCCTTCCAAAGTTTTTGAGTGCAACACCAGCGTCATAAATGCTGTTGTAGGTGCTAACTACAAACAAAACACATTACGTCATAATAATATCATGTGTTGAAACTTGAATGCTGAGGTAAACACGCACTGATCCTGCCCTCTCATTTGAAGTTAAATAGCGCAGAAACAAGTGATAGAGACAGAGACACCATTCTCCCTGTTACAAGACACTGTACCATCAACATGATTCTGAAGCTGTTATTTTAAGGCTGAAAAGTTACATAATGTTGCTTTCAAATAAGTCATAACAATACAAAATTGGTGGAATAACCCTTTAATAGTATCATGAAGATGAAACATCCAGGTGATGGCTGATCTACTGTCAAATGTTCATTCCATTATATGCCGATTCATTACTAAAACATTTATCATTGACATGTTTTTGACCTTCACCATACTTCACCATAAGTCAATACTTTTTCGGAGAATATGATGCTTTGAACTTGTGGCCATGGAAAATCAATTTGCTGCAGAGTTTAGAAGAAATGCGCTCAATGACTTCTGACTGTCAATTTCAGAAATGTGAAACATCACCTGACGAACAGTTTTTAAAAGGTTCATCCTTACCGAGAGCGTCGCTCCTGTAGCGTGCTGAAACCGGCGAAGGACTGACTACGGATTATACCATTGGGTCCTCCGGGGGAGTGGGTGCCGGCCGCCATGATCTCCGGGACGCGGGACGACACACCTGAAGAAAACACAGACACAGATCCATCATTCACAAATCCCCGGTCAGCGGGAGAAGGACTGAGAGTCATGAGCACAACGAAAGCATCTTCGCAACGCAATTAACACCTGAACCATGTCGACAGAGGGGTGAACTGGAGTGCGGGGAGGATTGTACAACGCAGAACAAAATAAGCTCTGTTGGAGCAGCTTGAGATGTGGACGAGCAGCATTCAGAGCCTGTACCAACATGTCTCGCTCCTCTGTCACCAATCAGCCGCAAACATACCTCAGTTGTTACTGTGTTCCGTCCTCGGGCGGGTGTCACAAAACACGACTCTTGTCACTTTCCTTTAAGTGCACTTGAGCTCCTATCAAAATGCAATTCACGAGACTGACAGCTGTTTAAAAGTCACAGGTGTGGCACAAGCAGAAGTCACAACACACTTGAGGATTAGACCCCAGATCTGCTGCAGCTTTAAAGGCCATGTTTGCCCTCACAAATCTAATTCACGTCTAATAAATTCCAAGAAAACCACTCCAGACCCTCCGAGTGAGCCGAGTTATCTAATCAGCCTCTCCTATAGTTAAGACATCTTTTATCAGCGCGTCTATATTTAGCAGCTTGCAGCCCGTCAGATTTCAGACCTTCAGACCTTTTCAAGCTGAAGATGTGGAGTGACTCACGCAGGCACTTTGGGAACAAGCTGAAAATAGGAAAAGAGAAATGTTCACGTACGGCTGTCGGATAATGATGAAGCGGAGTGGAAGTGTCCAGAGCTTCACCACCTCATCTAGCAGGTTCAAGATTTAGTCCAGATTGTGCTAATGGCAGCAGGTTGACATTTAAATGTGAAGGGCAGTTCAGGGAGAAATGCTTGATGACAATCAGGTGAGGCGACAATCTGCTGCAGTATTGGGTCTAGTGTGTCATCATACAATTCAGTGTGCCCTCATTGAACTCAAGCCTTCTCTGCCACAGCAACCACTGCCCTCATGTTAGTAATGAGTAACATGAGATTAGTATCAGCAGCAGATTTTTGAATCCCTCATCTTGTCAACAACCTCCATTCCACATAGAAGTCAGTTGAAGGACACCAAACGAGGTACATTTACTGAATCCATTCCCTCCAACACCCAAAAACATCAACACAACGTCCCGTTTCCACACAAGGAAATAAGGACCAAGGGATTTTGTTTTTTCAGCGCAGATACTGATTATTCATAACCTACATGTTGGAGACTAAAAACCGGTAATTGGAACTGATTTCCAGTAAAAATCTAAGTCTTGGTTTCAGTAACAAGAGTGGGAAAGTAACTTTGCCCAAGTACAATTTTGAAGCATACTTGAGTTGTCTTTTCTACTTCAAACATTCTTTCATGACTTTAGGTACAAGTTACTTTGCAGATTCAGATTATTCAGTACACAAAACTTAAATGGAGCCAAAACAAATATCTAATTGATTAGTTTGATTGCCAGAATTCTAATTGGCAACCATTTTGATAATTGCTTAAACATTCAAGCCTAGTATCAAGCAAAAAGCCCCTTTTTTTCATGTGTTCTCATTTCAGCTTGTTAATGGTGAGGAATAATTCATGACTGAATATAATTTCTGACATTAAGTGGTTAATTGAATCAACAGATGGGCCAGTATTAAAAATTACAGTTGGTTGCAACTGTAAATATTAGCACTTGTTAGTATATGTCATTAATGTAACAGTATACAGTTTGTATACAGAATGTAACTGAGGCACAGTCTAGTCAACGATCCAAACATTCATGAGTCAAATCTGCAGATGAAAATCCTGAACGGAGCAAAACGTCAAGCTCCACTGACCGACGTGCCGATCTCAGCGCGATGACTGTAAACATTGTAGCAGTGTCATTTCACAACTGAGCTGCAGGAAAAGTGTAGTATGACGCAGAAATGCCCAGAGGAGAGAGACAGATTTGTCAAATCAAATTAAAGTCTTCTAACGAGCCGCGCTGTTCAGCTCTCCTCTGCTTCTCTGCCTCACACACAAACAAACAAGACAAATCATCCCTCAGAGTTACCAGTCAAACAACTTTGTCGAACCAAGTGACGAGCGAAACACGGTGTGTTTGTGTGTGTCACTCTGTTTGTCGGGCCCCTGTGTTTGGAATGCTCATTTTTAACCCAATGATCCATCCATCTTTCTTCTCCAGAAGACAGACTACCTCTGTTTGTGTGTGTGTGTGTGTGTGGGGGGGGGGGGGCAGGGCCGGGCTTGTTTCATCATACAAAAACAAACAGACACACACAGACACACACACAGACACACTGCCATCCACAGACACCTCAGTGCTACAAGGGATTGAGAGCCACCTGATACCCTCCCCTTTGGTCCGTATGACACGGAGCCACACAAAGAGCGGGTACAGGGCCCGTGGAAAGACTAGAGCCTTGGTTTGTGTTGGGGGGGCGGACAATAGGTCGGTGAGACCGATACTGTTCAGGCTATTTATAGCAGCTATCTCACTTAAACACAGAGGGCTCTGATGGCTGTGAGTCAGTAAAGTAATCATCAGGACCATTGGCTGGATGGACGTCTGGTTTTGGAACAGCATGGTCCGGTTTGATCGGTTAAATGTCGTTTGGTTCTACGCCTTAAACCTAATGATGCTCTTGGCCGGGGCAGTGCTCAACGGAGCGGGTGTTCAAAGCCCTGTTATTTCCGTCTTCCATTTGGCTGTGAAATGAAGGCTAACCACAGCTAACACCAGTCAATACAGGTGGAAAACCATGTCACACATGCATTAAAACTGCTAAAATATAAACTCAAGGAGTAACCTTGAATGAACTTATGAATGGTTTTTAACAGTAAACTAAATGTGTTTAACAGAAAATTAACCAAGCAAACCAAAGAGAGAGACCAGAATTAGAGCTAAAAGCCTAATTAATATTTGACTTTGATGAACTGTTGACTTTCAACACCTTAAAAAATCTTGGTAATACAGTACTTCAGGTCCATTTTTCACTGGTTCTGCCCTCAAGGATATTTTCTGATCTCAACATCAGCAGACAGACGGCCGTGGGGTACGTTAGCTTGAAGCAGGAGCAGGAAGTGAGGAAAAATGCGACTCCTGGTAGCTCCAAATGTCTATAATTTACATGTTGTAGATTCTTAGCTCGCTTGCTAACGTTAGCTGGAGGATGCGACTTGTGTGCAGTCACCGTGGCTAAGCTAGCTGCTGACAGTCAGTGAATACTAAACTGTAAAACATCACGTCTGTTTCTAGAAAATGAGACAAATGAGGGTGGATGTTTCTTGTCAGTTCTTAGATACATCATTGATCTGGACAAGTGGATAGAATTCATATGATCAAATCATCACAATGTTATTCTGCTGAAAGGCACTCAGTAATATTGCATCAGCGCCTCCCCACAGTTGGCGGCAGGCAAAACAGGAGAGCAGCAATTTGCCTTAATGCTCTGAAGCGTTTTGGTCCATTTTAGTCTCTGGATGCTCTACAGCGCAGTCTTCTGCCTCTCTGACTCTCTGACTCACGCTCCTAAAAGAAGAGCGGTGGGTGGCACACGATGGTACATTCTGTTACCTAATGCTCCGAACAGGCTGGACACTGTTCTCTGCACTACACCCATGCCCTGTCGATTTCCAGTAGTATTAGACGAAGCTTAACCATTAAAGACGACAAGATGTGGACACTTGAAAACTACAGACTGTTCAGTTGAAGTCTCGTCAATACCGCGACGTTCGCAAATGGTGCCGGCGTGTAGCTCTGCTCATGATGAGGACCCGAGGGAATAACAGGGTTCGACTGTCATCATAGAAAACATGTGGAAACACCAGCACTCACGCAGTTCAAACAAGGAAACCGGCTTCATATTTACCTCAGAGTTACACAGTGTGCTCACTAAAATTTAATGCTGACTGTACGGGGGAGATTTCATTAAATTAACTCAGTGTTTGTCCTACATTCACTTTTTCAGGGTCTGAACCAGCCGCCGCTGGATGGATGTGGAACTTTATAAAAAGATAATCATCCTGTTTCTTCTCTCCCCGAGTAATGAGGCCAGTACCTGTTTGGTTTTTTTTGCCTTTCTATGTTTGTTTATTGCAAGTCAACATAATGATTAAGCCAATTATCAGCCATTTTTCCAAAATAGAAATGAGCGAGTAGACGATTATTTTCTTCTGTTCCACCAACCGAAATTATCTTAATCCTAACGAGAACGCGTATCCGGACACATTTTTCTATCTGAACTCGACAGGCGGTTTTTTTCAGGTTCTTTCTAAATCCAAACCTGACTTTGTGTTACCCTGAAAAGCGGTTGTTGCCATGGTGACAGCGGGCCTGTTTGTCCTGATTACAGACATGTAAAGTGAAGATAACTGTGAAAAGGCGATGTTCTGGTAAAACAGATGTTAAAAATCGATACTTGAAATGGCCGTTGTTTAAAGTGGACATGCGTGTTGCTTATATGGGTAGTGGGCAGGACGAGGATTCTGACCGACAATTTATATGCAGATGAACTGATAATGAAAGTACACATTAGTTGCAGCTCTGGATTGAATACATACATTCATAAATACATATATGTTTGTGTTTTTTAATGATATTATTATATCAAAGAATTGTGACTAAAATATTTGCCATTTAATCAAAGTTTAAGAAATGTGGCCTGTTTTAAACTAATTAAAGCTTGTGTTGGTAAGTCTGTTGACTTTAGAGTCTCGTGAGATGCTGATGCTTTGGGACTGTAGGTCGAGTCGACGGCCATCCCAAAGCATCAGTATTGGACAAGTTGGGAACGAGACTGAAAAATCTACTAACTCGCCAACAGCAGCTTTAAAGTGTTTTTCCATTTTGACATGAGTGGTCTGCTAAATCACACTCAAGTCCAGGCTTCTGGATTTTCCCAAAACCTTTCCCAGCCTCAGCAAGCCCCTACAAAACAAACTCATTTGAATCAATGCTCCCCACGTATAAACACACACACACACACACACACACACACACACACACACACACACACACACACACACACACACACACACACACACACACACACACACACACACACACACACACTCTCACAAAGAGCTGAGCTCAGCCACTGAATCATAAAAAACCTTTCCTCTGCACCTCTTAGTGTCACCGCTCGTTGCGTCTAAAGAGGCTTTCAGGACGGGAACAACAATGCCGGCTCGCAGCGTGTTCTGGTTCGGTGCCAGCCGTTACCAATGTTGAATACGGCTGCCACTCAGTCCATTCACTGGCCTTTCTTCTCTGGCGCTCTCACGCTAACAGCCTTAAATGCCCTCGGCGAGGTGTGCGAGTGTGCGTCTTTGTGGAATACGGGGAGCATTAGATTGATCAGTATGCTGAGCTGCGGACACCTGATGTAATACCAATTTGTTGTTAGCTCTCCAAGGTCCATGTGCACTGATGCATGAGTCCCACCAATGAGTGTGTGTGTGTGTGTGTGTGTGTGTGTGTGTGTGTGTGTGTGTGTGTTCTAAGTGGTGAGGAACAGACTGGATAAGTGAATGGGGGGAGGAGAGAGTCTGAAGGTAGGACAGGAAGGAAAGGAGGTATCGATCTGGGCCACAGAAGACCAACACCGGCTGGATGAGCCGACTCTCAATGGGCCTCTTCCACCTGCAAGCCGGGGAGGGGGCTCCTAACTTTTCATTTATGTGCACCGGCACATATTTAAGCACCCAATAATACAATTTTAAATGAACATCACATTACTGCACTCTTTCTACCCAGCCGCCAAGCCGTTTTGTTTTTAATTATGAATCCTTGATTCATGTTGGTGGCGAATGGTGAATCAGGTGCTGAATTGATTTTTTCACACGTCTCTGCAACCGAGGTCAAACCCCCGCCTTCTCGTCAATGGCAGCATGACGCACTTTCTTCTTCCTTTGTCTACTGTTTGTTCTCACTGCTTCTCATCCTTTACTTTCTGTTGTCACTTTTTTTTTTTTTTTTACACAAATGTATATTGATTTGAAAACATTTCAGAGACCTTCCCTTTCTCCAAGAAGTATACTGACGAAAGACATCGGTAAGAATTTACAGCTTGTAACTGGATTTAACTCATCAGTCAGAAGTTTTCTCTTTTTATGACTTTTTTTATTTTTTAAAGCCATCTCAAAAAGGGAAACAGACGAGTCAGAGAAGAATTTCTAGGTGTCGAGATGATGAAAATGTGCAAAGTAGGCCGCAACTAAACGGCAGGAATGTGTCTGTGATATCCTCTATATTCGGTGTGCGTGAACAAACACTGCAGCAGCTCCAAATTCTTCACGCTAATAATCACATCAATCACTCTGAGCTTCTCATCCGCTGCACAAACACACACGTCAATATGCTGCTCACTGTGCCCACTTCACTCCTTCCTATTACACAGAAGTCTGACACAGACTCCCCAACAGCTGCACGCACATAAACACACACACAAACACGCATGCACACACATTTACCCCTCGAATCATCTGAGTGTGCATGAGTGTGTATTTATGTGCAAAAACCAGCGTCGGGTGCGTGTTAACAACAGGGGCCTAATTCTTAATGCCTGTATAAATTAGCCTCACCATGGCAACAGCAGACAAAATGGGATGGAGTGTGTTACGTAAAACAACGGTTATGAGCCAACTGCCAAGAAGTAGGACACACGCCCTCGTGTTACGGGGCCGAGGCCGAGGCCTTTAAATCTGGTAAAAAAAAAAAAAGAAA
>CAEMYA010002128.1:3957012-3978947 GCA_903131615.1 Diplodus sargus
TCCTGTAAGAATGCGAGGCTGACGGTTTTCTCCCCCCCAAAAAAAAACCACACATAGGCTCGCAGATGGGAAGACATATGTATGTGCATGCAACACATGCACACAGCCACCCACATGCTCTCACACACAGGCAGGCAGGCAACATTCCCAAGAAGTGCAAGTGGGTGTTTTTCTTAAGGAAAGGTCAAGTGCTGTGACAGCGAGACGGCGATAGAATTAAAACACCGAAGTTCTTATCGACTCTGCTTGGACAATGCTCTTCCAGGTCATGTTTCTCCCCCTGCTTGTGGTTTTAATATTTAGATAGCCTTCATTATCTGCTTCTATTGTGAGACAGCCAGCAAGGTTGGCCTGGAGCAGGAACAATAAGTCGATTCATTGATTTACTGAGAGAAAAAGAGTCTGGATAATTGCTTAGCGGTTTCACTGACAATCTAGCCAGACTGGCACCATTTCAATCTGCCTTCATGTCTCCGTGATAGACTAAATGATTGGATAAACTCACATTGTGTGCTGTGTTGTTGGCAGTTGCTTCTTTGAGGTAAAACGGAAAGTGATCCAATGGTTTTCTGTGATAGCAGCGCCAACAAATATGCCACTTGGCAACGATATGCGGGTGAAAGTTGTTCGTTGTAACCTTAGAAATCTTTACGTGTTGGGAGGTATCGTTGAGGAGTATTAAATCAACAACAACACTAGTTGTCTATAGCCATGCTTTGAGTGAGATACTTCAGTGTGCTGACACATAAAGTAAATTACCCACAAGCTTCCTGGGGAAATGCTTATGGATGGCGCTTCCTGCTCGGCGGAACTAGCGGTGGCAGCAATTCCAAGGCTAGAAGCATTAGCTAAGTTGGCTATGCTGTAATAATAGTGTTAATGGCTTCCGATGAACTAACCCTAACCCTAACCTAAATCTACAGAATGATAGCTGCGCTGTAATAATCGCTCTAAGAATGAGGGTTAGCATCCCGTTTCCACGGAAAGCGCCGGTTCCCGTTATGTGCCTGAACCGCCTGAGGTCGTGCTGATAATTCATGTACGGTATCATGGTGGCTACAAATTAGGTGGATAATGTTACTGTATTCATCTTGCGCTTTCATCTTAGCATGCTAGTATGTGCTTAAAGTATGCTTCACAGAAATATATAGGTAACTGTGATGAGAATGCCTTCAGTTCACAGGTATTTGGTCATAAACCAACGTACTGGACAAGTTAATAATCATAACAGGATGATGAAAAGTCAGATGATCAAAGTTATTACAAATCATCCTCTGGGGACCATGAAAGTCTGGACCAAAGTTCCAAATAACTGTGTTGACAGATCTGGAGATGAAACACGGAAATGTCATACTCGTACTAAAGAGCACATCAGAGGTTCATCTTAGTCATAAGGATTCGTCATCTGGGAACCATGAATATCTGTGTAAAATAACAAATCAATTCATTCAGCACTTGTCGAGATACTGCCCTGAGTAAGTCATCAAATTTGACCCTCTGGTGGCACAACAGAAAATGCCTTCTGAACAAAAGCAAACATTTGTAAACGTCACTTTGGAGTCTGGAAATACTGTGGTAGCATCATTCTCTGGACAATTAGTCGAAAGTTGCTCATTCAAGTGATACTCATAAATTTGTATTTCTTTTAATCACATTCAGCTCAATTCAGTCACCACTGCAGTGCTGTGTTTTGGTAGTTTGGGGAAAACCCAACAAAACGACAGAGCGTCTGAATTCCCTCCAAACCACACAGTCATAATTCCTTTAATGAGGCTTCGGAGAGAAAGAGGAGGAAATGAGTGCATGTGTGTGTGTGTGTGTGTGTGTGTGTGTGTGTGCTTGAGACTGAGAGAAGTGAACGACGGGAGGAGAGAAAGAGGGAGAAGAAAGGAGTCTGCGACTGAGGGAGCAGATGCAGGGAATGAAAAGCCGGCTGGCGTAAAGTAGAGGGAAGGTGAGGGAGAGCCTGTGTGTGAGAGTCTGGGAACAGACGCTGGTCCTGCATCCCTGCAGCCTCGTCTCGGCTTGGCACAAACACGCTACCCCCTCGTCTCCAGCCCCCTTCAAACAGCTTAACCATGGCCCGAACAGGCTGGCAGGGAAGCAAAGCACTTCCACTTAACCATATCAAAGTCAGCCTAGCGCTGCACTGGAAGAGCATTTAGCCCTGAAAAAGTGCCTCCTTTTTTTTTTCCAGAAACAGCGTGAGCAGCCGAGGGGGAATGCGTCGCTGCAAGCTGGATGGTTATTTGTGCTGAAAATGTTCCTGTTGTTTTGTTTTATTATTTCCATGAGTATTGCAGCTGGCTGAGAACTGAGGACTTTGGGGGGGTGGTAGCTTGACAAATTGTTGCTTTTGATCAACTTGGAGGACGTGCAGCTGAAAAAAGATAACGTCAGCTCAGCTGGCAGGCTGTTAAAAGGAACCGATTTTTTAAAAAAATAAAAAAAATCAAGGCATTGACACATTTCTCTAGGTAGGCAGGGTGGTTTTAAAGCCCAGAAGGCAGGGAGAATAAAAAAAGTGATTTGCAGACCATCTGGCAGGTAGAAAGCTGCCCACAACTGGAGATATCTCCTCACAGAGCAGCCAAAGCTGCTCTATTCACATGCAATTACTCTTCTGTACTTCTGCCATGTTTATCTGCTCTGGTTCAGCTGGAAGATCCACTGTGGGTGGTATCAGCGTGCAGCACATGACAAAAGACCCGATGGCCTTTGACCTCCAGCCTCAACAAACCTGGAGGGGCATTTCCAAAATCGCTGACCTGATTCTCTCAGGTTTCACATCATAACTGCCCGTCCTCTCGCGCCCTCGCATCATCGGGACAGCGCACACACCCACACGCATAAACACAGTGACAGCCTCACAATAACACACATCTCCCGATCTGAGCTTTAATCACGTGTCTGCAGGAAAGGCAGAAAGCAGCCTCAAGGCCAGACATTACTCACAACACATCATCTGTCAGAACTGACGCCAAAGACGCACATCCAGGTCTCTGTGATTCACAGCTCTGCCACATTTCAATTCAATTAGTAACAAACGACAAACGTGGAGCATTCACACATTATTTCACTTATACTGGCATAAAAATGTCCCAAAAACAAAAGAAAAATGTCACGCAACTTACAATCCTGCGCACTACTCAGAGATCCGTGTCAAGAGAATAGAGAATATTGATGGTTTGTGCGCGTTTCTCCGACAATGAGTTGCATCCTTGGCTGAGCTCAGCTCACGCCTCGCTGTGATCCACTAACCTACTGCCCCGGAGAGCACGAAGCCCCCCCCTCCAACACAACAAACCGGAGAAAAGGAGTTGTTTTCTTGAATGTGCGCACCTCACACAGCCATCATATTATCATCAAGTTGCACCGTCCGATGCTTCAACGTACCTCGGCAAAACTTCACAACAGCGGCTCCTCAGCGGCGTCTCTGCCCGTCTACCTGCGCCTCTCCATCCATGCGTAAAACGCCAGAGTGTGAGAAAAGAAAGTGCGTTTTCGCTTTTCTTCACGCACGGCGCTCCCAGCTGACGGCGACGTTAAATTTAAAAAAAGAAGGCAGAGTGCATCAGTCCCATGAGAGTGAGGGATGTTCGACGTTCGTTCCCTGCTGACGATCCACGCAGCGGCCGTCCACAGCAAACACTGAGCCCCCTCACACACATTCCAGTTTGTGTTTGCGGCGCTCCTCCTGAACAACGGCGAGCCAATCAGAAGCGGAGGATGTCACAGGGAGGGCGGGGCCTGCCTTTTTGGGCCCCCATTGTGTGTGTGTGTGTGTGTGTGTGTGTGTGTGTGTGTGTGTGTGTGAGGATTTACGTGCGTGTGGGTATAGGTGCGCGCGCCCTGGAAGCATGAATCAAACTTGGCATATGGCCTTTCGCTCTCTCTTTGTCTGTCAGTCTGTCTCTTTGAATGAGCTTTACTGGTATGAACTTTATGGTAACAATTTAAGGTGCTAGACTTAAATCAGCCCACTTAAGGTTGTTCTTTCTCTCTCACTCTCTCTGTGTCCGTGACAAGCGGAAACAAACCCACAAACTGGTATTTAACGATTGTAAGGCGATGCGTTCAAGGGGATTCCACCCACCAACCAGACACCTTAAACAGAATGCTCATGTTTTTAAGTTAATCTAGACAAAAGTAGATTAACAACTAGGCAAAGTGGCGGACTCAAAAAGTCAACTCCACCAAGGAGATTGTGTTTTTTAACCCGTGTCCGTTTTTGTTGGTTTGCCAGCAGGATTACATAAAAACTACTGAACCGATTTCCAAGAAACTTGGATGGAGGATCGTTCTCAGCCCAGAATAGACCCCATTTACTTTTGGTGCTGATCTGGACAAAGGGACGGATCCAGGATATTTTTTTCTCACCTCATTATACATCGCGAGAGGTCAATATTTTTGTTAATTTCTCAGGGAATAATGAGTGGATCTTGATGAATGGTGGTCGCTTTTTATGAGTGAGTACAATTTGATCCAGGTCCAAATAATAATAATACAGATGTTTGGATTTTAAAATTAGGATTAGGCTTGATTCAATAAAAGGGGACTGTTGGGAAACTATAGCAAAACCAGCTGGTTGGTTGGTTGGTTGGTTTGTGAACAAGATTTCTAGAAAAATGGCTAAACAGAGCTCCACAAAATTTGGATGGAGGATGGGTCTCAGCCCAGAATAGACCCTGTGAACTTCTTGAATGGATCCAGATAAAGGGACAGGATTTTTTCTTATTTTCTTGAAGAAAGAATGCAAGATAGGATGATTTTGTTGTTGCGGACATTTAAGTTAGAGAGATAAGATAACACATGATAAGAAAAGTCAGAGAATAACACATGGATATTGATGAAAACATTTTGGTGGCCGGTGGGCCATGGCGGAGACAATTCTAGTTGGTTAATTGATTATTTTTCAGAGAATTAGACCAATAAACAATATCACACATGCACAGTCATGTACAGTCTGTTGTGTGTGGTGTGTATCTGATGGAAACATGAAAAAACACACACAGGTGCAGGTGGGAGGTGAAGGGGAGGTCAATAAGACTAAACAGCACTTTTTCTCCTCCTGGGTTAATCCGGCCATGAACTTGGAGTATTCCTACTTTTTTCTTTCTCTATTACATATAATTTTATTTTATTTTTCTCTTTCATTAACGTGGTAATCAATTGTATAAAGACATGTTTGTGGTAACTTTTTTATAAATTGTATTGAAAGCAAATCCTAAAGGGCTTTGAGGGGCTTTAAATCCTCGAATGTGTAACTAACTGTCTACAATAGAATGTAAACTGCACTTCCGGGAACTCAAACTCCCATTTCCCCATATTTTGAGCCAGGACATGCTGACCTCTGTATTCTCAACAGGCCTGCTCACACACACACTGTGGTCTGTGTTGCCTTGCTACAGGCATTAGCTGCTGCTTCTCTGCTCTCTTTGCGGACCACTCCGACCCGCAGGGCGAATCCACGTCTGAGCACCAGATTTAACCAGCTGTCACCTTCTGAACTGTCTCTAACATTTCTCTTTGCCCTTGTTCTCTGGACAGCAGCGGGGCCATTTTTAGGAGAGAGATGATATCTTTTCAGCCTCGTTGGTTTAAATTTATGCCTTTCGCGTTCACTTAGACCTTAAACCCAACTTCTGCAGAGGTACAGTAGAACCAGCTCCATTCTGCAGTGAAAGAACCTTTATTTGTCCTCGTAAACGCATTGACAGGTTGTGGAAATGACGGTGTGATTATCTGTGATTACACAGTTAAACAACGGGGGGCCTTTTTTTAAAAAAAAAACTGCCTTTCCAATCTGTTGACCTCAAGTGGGTTTACGGCGGCTGCTTTCCTCCTGGACGTCAAGCATCAAGCAAATTGAATCATAAGGAAGGGAATCGTGAAAAAAGACAAACGGCTCCATCCTTGAGGGCCACAGACAGCGTGAAGCACACAGGTGCTGCTATTCGACGGCCGGGGTGAAATACTTTTCCGCGACAGAGCTCGGTATTAAGTCAAGTGACTCGTCTTGAAGTGCTCCTGCCAACATAATTGCCCTCCATAAGTGGATATGCTGTTCCGCCGAGTCCATACAAATCCAATTGAGCTTGCCCTTCTGAGGAGCAAAGGGAGCAGAAAATGGCTTGTCCCTTTTAATTCATCAGTTTGGTATTAGTGAAGGAAGGGATTTCATAATGACTCATTGGTATCATTAATCCTAAAGGGAAAATTCAGGGATTTTTCACATCTTAAAGGACATATTTGGCAAGAAAATGAACTTTGTGCATGAGAAAAATCACCTTAATCGACAAAATGCCAAGAGGACAATCCTGGATACCTAAAGACAACAACAGCAATGACAAGGCAAGAGTCAGTTACAAACTTGAGGTTGCATGATGACAACCGACCATGGTTTAGGAGAACGCTACTAAATGGACCTCGATATGATTTTTTAAATGTCAGTTTTCTAAGGTCAAGAATGAACCTTCACGCTCAGTCAAGAGGAAACGACAAGACAGCTGTCCTCAGAGGGTTGTTACATGGGGATCAATGAGATACAGTCAGACGTCATAAGGCTAATTGAGCAGTGATGGGCTCTATGCAGGGAATTCAGTCACGCCTTTGCGGATATAAGTGTATATATGTATACATATACATACATATATATATATATATATATACTGTATAAAACCACTCTCAGACATTTTGTCCTCTCACTCTGCATTCTTCTGTCCTCTGTACATTTTATGATGAAATGCTGGGTAGAGCACATCCAGCTAACTCTGTTGGGTTTCTATAAGCCCCTCAGCTAACATGCATGTACGCACGCGCGTGCACACACACACACCCTCATTCTTCGCCCTGGACTCTCAGCTGCTGAACAGCTCAGCCTGTAATTATGGCTGTCATCAACAGCCCCTGACTAGCAGCTATATATACTGAAGAACCAGCACGCACTAACACAAAGAGAAGACCATACACACTTGAACCTACAACTACACCAACTACACACACACACACACACACACACACACACACACACACACACACACACAGACACATAACATTAGCATGTAGCTGTTGCCAATCAAAATCGCAGCAACAGGTAATTTAGCACCGGGTTAGTCTGCACCGTCGGCTCTAATCCGCTCAAGAATTTTCTCAGGAAGCAGAAATTTTGTAGGCTCTTCTACAGTGTAATGAACTAAGTAGACTGTGCATTCTTACTAACTCTAGATCATAACTTTAATCCTTCCTGTTGTACTCCACTGTTTTTTCAGTCCAAAGAAATTACTCAATGATCCGATTAAAATAAAGTTGAAATGAAAGGTGGAACATGCTTTTTCATCTTGTTTAGTAGGTCAAATAGTTTTACTGCAACTGAACATTTTTTGAATTATTCTTGTAAGTCCCAGCACACAAAAAACCTGCAACTTCACTCCAAAATGATTGATTGTGACACCTTCCTTCCTCTAACTCTAAACTGATCCAGCCCACTCACTTTCAAACAGTCCCTCTGTGATTTACGCTGTACTTCAAAAACATATTCTTTTGAACTGAAAGACCCATATTTTAGAAGCAAGACTGCAAAAATTTTTACGATCCTCATTAAACATTTAGATATAGGAATATTATGTACCCAAGCATGTGCGTGCTTTCATTGCCTCAGTCACGGTATGAATGAAACCAACCCCCACTGACCTCCCGGCAGAGCAGTTCCTCTCCATGTGTACGAGCTACAACTGCTGTTGGTCACCACCATCGACCTCCTGCTCCGCATTGAGCGCGGCATCCAAGCGTTCCTCTGACGCTCGCTCTACCTCCAACTCTTCTGTTTTGTTCAGTTAAGCGTTTACGTCCTCCATTCTTACTCGTTTTCTCCCCCTCTGAACTCTTTTTCTTCGTCTCTGCCTGACAACGTCTGACCGCTAAACCAGGATGAGTCAGAGAGTCCACATGACTGGAGGGCAGGAAGGTCAAGGCTAAGGGATGTACAGGCACAGCTGACAGAGTGTGTGTGTGAGTGCGTGTGTGTCACAGTGAAAGTGTGTGGCACTAAAATATTTGAGGAAACTGCTGCTCCTTCTCTGGTTACTATCGCTGTTTTGGCTGACTATTGTTGGACTTCTGAAGCTGTAAATTAACTCGAATCCAAGTATATTCTGACATTTTCCACCACAGTTCACAGCGCTGATACTGTATGTGTATGTGCAGCTGTGTTGCCTCCTAAATAATGATTAATTTGTCTCCTATACGTCTGCACAAAGTTGCATGTTATTGATGTGTCTCCACAGAGGTGAACAAATTACAGGCTGTATACTGCCCTGCGGCAAGGCTCCATGCTGCTGCCCCTTTAGTCTGTAATGACTGGCTGCTTTTTGCAGGTAGAGTCTCTCCCCCTGAGGGGCCAGTCAGGCACCTCATAGGCCTCCTTCTTAAATGTTTTTTTTAAATGAGTTTCTGCCTATAGTCTGCCTCACCGGATGTAGACTGTTGCTTTCAGCCTTCAGACAGCATTCTCTTTACCTTCCACTGTCTTACATAATGTGACGTGAGCTACTGTAAGTTACAAGACTGCACATAGTTTTAACCAAAAAGTTTGCTTCTTTTCCTGAACCAGACAAAGTCATTTTGGAGCCTAAACCCAAACTGTGACTGTTGGACAACGTTTATAACGGGTGAAAAGTCATAATGTCATCATATGTGAGCTGTTTGTCAGCAAGCTTTATTTTGAAAGTTTTACCACACGTAACATGCAGCCGTGTTTCAGTTGTAAACGCTTTGATGAAACCATTGTAATCCACTCGCCGGATAGTTACAAAGACTGCAACGAGCTTGTGAAGAAACGTCGAGGCTAAGAACCAGACATTTTTCTCAGGAGTTGGTGGAGACCAAAACAAAAAGGAAATTAAATATTGAATGGACACTAATCAGGTGGGCAGAAAGACAGCTACAAATGAATGTCTATGCTGCTTCATAAACACTGGATATCTAACTAAGCAACAGTTTGCTAATAAGTCAACCATAAAAGTTTAAATGTGATTACATATTGTGTTTTCAGCTCATTTCTCTGCTCTGAAGTGGTCAAAAAACAAATGCAACTTTAAATTCTGTATCTGTTATTCATGGTTTGGCACTACTGTGTCTTACCACACTTCAACAAAGAGCTGGACTTTTTTTTTAGAAGCATCTTACTGTTGGCTGTTTGTGTCCTGAACAAAAGTGATTCTGGCACAGGGCACAAGTCTGAAAGATACAGTAGGCGATTCTGGAGAAAGATAGTTGATTTCTGAGTCTCACTTCCAGGCCGTGGGTAGGTGCATGATTGATTGATTTTTTTTTTGTATTTAGACCGAACACAAACAACCAATTGTTGAATCTCAATATTCAACTATCTTCCTCTACAACTGTCCACTCACCAACCATAAACATAAGCTTGCTTCTTTGAAATTTCTCCAAACGTCCACCAGGTTACCCCTCTCTGAAGAGTCATGGGTGGTCTGTTACGCGTCACGTTTGAAACAGGATTATCTCATTGTGAGAGCGGTTCCAAACCACTAAGTGTAAACCTTGCACGCCCGGCGTTGCCCGCAGCACAGATCGTCATGGTAACCACATGGGAATTGAAAAGGAAAAGGTTAGCAGCAGACATACGCCACATGTAAACATCTGTGACCGAACAAGTGGGACGAGTTTACACTTGTGCCTGCAGAGAGAGAAAGATTTCTCCTCTTGCATCATGTGCCTTACTGGATGTTGCAGCATTAACAATTCACCTTAAATTCACCAAAATGCAAACAATGTTTTCTTCTCTTTAAGCCCGCCACCTTCTTTCATTCTCTCTTTCTTTCCCACCGCAGAAGCTTATAGTTGTCTTCTGGCAAAAGTAGGTCAGTGGAGGCAACTGTCAGATGCAGGGAGAGGAAGATGCAGAGCGGTAATATTCCAGCTACAGTAGGTCCCCTCAGGTCAGAGCGATTCCCAACAGAGAGCGACCACTGACGCACAAACCACACTACTGTCACGATCTTTACTGTGTTGTATCTGTGCGGACAGAGAGGACATCTGTGGCCAGACAGCGGAGGTGTATGTGTGGGTGGACTGTCAGCGTGCGACTGTTGAGGGTGGTAGACAATGCTCGCGTGTGTGCGAGGATGCAGAGGAGTGGGTCAGCGCACGTCTTATAGTAGGGCAAGTAGATCGAATTAGTTTGAGATCATTCTCCAACCTCTAGCGGTGACCTCTTTGGCAGCGTGCGGAGGAGGGAGTTACTGTATTTGTGTCGCGGAAAAGTTGAGCTCGAGTTGACGGACAGCAGTAAACATTGATTGAATTATTTCCTGGACGGACCACGACGCCACAGGGCTGAACTGCTGCTCTGCTGCAGGGGGAGTTAGCTCCTATCATGGCATCCAATTGTAACTGAAGCTAATCTATCTCTCTAATCTAGTCTACATATGATGCGGACATGTTCAGAAATATAAGAGTTCTGACTGGGAAAGTCTTGTGTGAACAAGTCAGCACTTGCTCCTGAAGTTATCAAGAAGGGATCCAACAAAATTCGAAGTACTACTCATAACAGATGTTTTTTTCTAGTTCTGAAGAACTCAGTTTGAGCCAACAACCCAAACCAACCCAAACCCAATAAGCAACACTTCCAAATCATTCTTCATTACCTGAAAACAGTCATTACCCTCTATCCCCGGCAATGTTTAAGTACCTGTCTTTAATATGCTTTAAGGTTGACAGGCCTTGACAAGACAAGCCCGAGGGTGTCGAGCAAGTCGCGGTGACATAGCTTCCTCGTAAACAACTGCGGCGGTTGATATGCATTGCTCATATTATAAGTCGACAAACTTGTTTATTTCTGATTATTTTCAAGGAAACAATTCGAGAGAAAGGTAGTTGATTAATGAGCCTCGTTCAGAGGTTTTCTAGAACTGATGCTCTGGGTTGGCCAGTGTCTGTAATCGATGACCCTGGAATTTGACTCAACAATCAGCAAAGAGTTTGGATCTGGGTAATGAGAGTGGACGGCCCGAGTGGCATCATTCAACGCGCTTTATGGGCCAGATGCACATGTCTTGCACAATTTTGCTATCTGGGATTTACTTCAGCTTTAAATACGATGGTCCAATCTATCTATTGCTCTGCTGTGCTTGTTTTATGTACTGTGCTGCTTTGTTAGGGTCTTTGACAAATCAAATCGACCTAACAGTGACACCCCACTGCTGGTAGGACCGTTTTTGGACCATTTTGTTTAGTCCGCGGCCCAACGGGTAAAATCAAGTTTATGTAAAAGTGTTTTTGTCTGTGTCTGTTTGTCGGTTGGTTGGTTTGTGAACAGGATTACACAGAAACTGCTCAGCAGATTTGAACAAAACTTGAATGTAGGATGGGTCTCAGTCCAGATTAGATCCCATTAACTTTTGGTAAGGATCCAGCTAAAGGGACTGATCCAGGAATTTTCCCTTGCTTTCTTTAGCAAAATGTCAAAAAAACACAATCTTACATTTTTGTTAATTTCTCAAGGATGGATTTGATGAAAAAAATAAGTTGTATATATGTGGCTGGTATCTATGAGTTTGTACAATTTGATGAAGATCTAGATAAAGCATTATTTACAAATATTAGACTAAGCTTGATTGAGTTGAAGGCGACTGTTGGGCCTCTGCAGATGTATGCGCCCTATTGAGTACCTACCATTCTTGTTACAAATGAAAGCCTGAAACTTGCATTTGAGATGTATGTACGTAAATAACACCATGGAAATAATCAAGCCGTATGTAAACTAGTCTGTGGTAGGATCTGTTGCAAAAATAGCTCACTGGATACAGAGATGCTTGTCCATATTGTTGCTATGAGCCACACTACCCGTGAGTTTTAAACTAGTGATTTGACTAAATAATGTTGCGTAAATAAAGACAGAAGTATAAGGTTTCTAGAAAACATCTGTGGTGCTGTCCAATCAAATTCACTCAACTATGTAAACTGCAGCGTCAAGAGCTGTGACATAACTACCACTTTTAAGGGGCCAAACAAAACTTAGCGGTAGATTCTCTGTAACATCTTGAAGATGTAGCCCAAAACAGTGACAGATGCAGGTAAAGTGGCTTTTTGGTATCCCTAATGCTTTCTAATTCTTTGTCAAACAGCGTCTCTTGTATCTTTCTCTATAAATACTAAGCTGTGAAATGGTGCAGATAAGTCACCTCCCTCTAGCTTTCCAGTTGGTGGAGCAGGACTCACTGTGCTCACTGTGATCCTGAGCTTCAGTGGGCATCATGTCGGCTCAGAGGAGGATACAGTTTCCTGGGGCTTGCCACACAAGGCAAGTCCAGACAAGAGACTGAAGGAGAAATGGATTTGTGAAGGCTGACCTGATTTCTTGCAGTCTTATCCATGAGCTCTGTATCTCCTGCTAATGCTCTGTGTGAGTGTGTGTACAGTATCATGTGTGGTAGGGGTGTAAAAGTGGTTTATTGTCCTCAGCATGATAATATAATGAGATCTCTTCAGAGCGCATATATGAAGTTAAAGTGATATGAATATTACATACTCATGACTCCATAATATTAAACATAGATGTGATCTGATTGTGTGGCTGTGATGTACAAACCTCTGAATTCAATATACAATATAAATCTAAATGTTTCTCTAACAAAAGGAGGCACCAATGTGTCCGTGACTAATATCATTAGTTCGTAAATGTGTTAAACTCTTAGCCAATGTTACTGTTGTGTTAGCTTGTACATAAGGTAAACTCCTAGCTAATGTCATTAATAATGCTAGCTAGTAAATTAGTAAAATCCAAGGTAACGTCACCCACAACATTAGCTA
Source organism: Diplodus sargus (assembly GCA_903131615.1). Lineage (NCBI taxonomy): Eukaryota > Metazoa > Chordata > Actinopteri > Spariformes > Sparidae > Diplodus > Diplodus sargus. Next base: position 3,969,844 of record CAEMYA010002128.1, read on the forward strand.
GATTAGTGCAACTCTTCACTAACATTACGTATAACAAACAGCTTTGACATTTGCTAAACTCTTAGCTTATGCTTCTAATAATGTAAGCTAGCAAATTTGTTTAACCCCTAGCTGACGTTACTATAAACATTAGCTAATAGGTTAGTTCAAATTCAAGCTAACGTTGCTAATTATATTTGCTACTAAATTACCTGAGTTAAACTCCTGGCGAATGTTGTCATTAATGTTATCTAGTTAATTAGTTAAATCCAATCTAACATTACAAACAACATTAGCTAGATTGGTAAAAGTAAGGCAACATGGTTTAACTCATATTTTTGCTTGTTTTCAGTTGTGCTAAACTACTCAAAATGACATCAATTGGGTGTATTTGGTTAATGCTTTTTCTTTAGCATGAGCATTTCATCAAGATTCATGTGTGAATTAAATTAGGATCCAGTGTGTTAGTTAGACTTTAGTAAGGCTAACTGTTAACGTTAGCAAGTGTGCTAGTCAAACTCCTGAAAAATTAAAGCTCATTAAGTAAATAAAGACTTGGCTGCAGTAAGGGAGAGGACGACAAAACCTTTCCGCTGTGGCTCAGTTTTAGCCTGGGTAACTTTTCCTCCTATTTGTGTCACCTTGTTTCTTAGATTACCTGAGGAATGCTGCCCTTTTAGCATTACAACTTGTTTCAAGAAAAGCTTCCGTACTGTGAAAATGAGACCTCAGTTCGGTAATTAACCCTGCATGTTGTGTCACGCCTGCGCATTTTCTCATTTACTTGTTCACTCCTTAAACCTCAGAGGCCCTTGGGCAAAGTCTGGAGCGAAGGCTTAAAGAGCACGAGCTAAAAGCACTGCATTAGCTTTCAGCCCATTCATGTCGCGTCACCCTACAACGTCGCATACACCCGGCCCCTCTGGATTTATTTACTCTTGTTAAATCTGCCGCCGACTTTAAAAGCTCTCATAACTCCTGATTGACGTGCCATTGTGACAGAAGAAGTTTCCAAAAAAAACAAGCAGAAAAAAACAACAAACAACAAACAAACAATAGCTGTCGAGCCCGGCAATTAGTGGTTTTGTTATGTAATTGGTGGTCAGGAGATGAGAGGAAAGCATCTTATTGCACAAGGAACAGGAACAATAGAAAACATTCCAGCATTGGAGGATAAACAAACTACAGACAAAGGCACGACTGTATTAAATGACAGGGAGTGGGTCAGTTTGACACCTACGAACGCAAAGCACCAACATACAACACGTCTAAAACACCCGACTGTCAAAGGAAGAGTTATTTCCTATGTGGTTCTGAAGTGTAAATATAATTCAGGGTGCTGCGAAGGGCCTCCACTTCTAGGAGCTCCTCACTTGTGCCTGAAAGCAGCCCTGTCATGCTCGCTGACCCTGACCCAGTTAGTCAAACACGGGATTATTTAGACACCAAACACCAACACTTCATTCCGACCACGGCACCGCCAATCTCGTACTCAACTATATTTTTACTATCATTAAAGTCGGGGACACACTGCTCTCTTGTACTTTGCTTCTGCTCGCCGCTTGCCGCTGCGCTGCCAACAACATGAGTCGACTAGCAGAGCAAAAATCTGGCCCCTTTGAATTACTCATGAGGAGGAAGAAGGAGTTAAAGAAGCCATTGTGTTTATTTTGGTCTCAATGGAGCTGCTGTGCACTTTTACTGATATCTTTGTTTCATTCGGTACAGCCATTTTTTTTTCTTCTTCTGAGAAACGTTACCACAAAGGGGGGGGGGGGCTGTGCGTTTGTGTGGTAAAGTGTGATAACAAGGGGGAAGAAAGCGGAGCTGTGTTTGGGTTAACCTCCTAAGTTAAAACACTTAAGGGCTTGGGTTGTGTTTTTCTGTGAAATCTGAATGGAATCGTTCAGGTCGGATGGGTGTTTGGTGGAGAGGTGATTTTGCAGAGGCTCATTTTTAATGCCGTCTCTTAATCCATCATCCAGTAAAAAAAAGAAACCTTCCATACTGAGGCCGACACATTTGTTTTTCTATTAAACGCAGAAAATTCACAAATACGAGGCAAAATGGAGACGTCGAGCAGTGTTGATGAGTTTGAACCAGTTCCAAAATCAAATATTGGAGTCATAATGTAGATGTATAATATATAAAAAATAAATAATAACATCGCCACACTTCATCAAAAACCTCGCAACTTGTGAGCATTCCAAAAAATGCTGGATACACTCAATTGCATGCTGGTAAAACTTGTTAAACTCTGCTTCTGAAGTCTGACATTGCGTTCGATTTTCCATAACCAGTCACAACACTGGTGAGCAGCCATGCAAACATATTGGTTTCGGCAAATATGGAGAAGGCATGTCGTCATATGTAAAAGCAGCTTGTCTCAACGTAATTGTTGTCATTACGCCTCCTTTTTTTTTCTCAGTGCACAGCTTAACGACGGCTTGACAACGGCACCCTGTCTCGTCCGTGGCTAATTGTTAGTCTTCTCGTGGTGCTCGTTGGACCTTCTGTTTTTTTTACTGACAAGAAGCCGCTGCCTAATGTCATGATGCCAGATGAATTAGTCGGCTTGGTGGAGTGGATGGATTCAGAGGTCTGGACCGAGACGAGTCTTAAGTGTCTGAGTCGTGATCCAAGTGACCTGATTACATGAGGTGACAAAATATCCGTCTGCGTCCTCGGAGGGTCACTCAAAATTACTTCTAAACATAGATTTTGTGTTTATGCGCCCTGGTTTTGCAATATCTGTCTCTGAGAGTTCTCCTGGCGCAAGAGGGGGGTTGCAGGGGAAGACAGAATGCAGCGCTGGGAGTGTGTTCTTTTATTTCATTTTTACATAGAGATGTTGATTTAAGTGTTGCACAAGAACTTACAATGGCACAACTAAAGATCTGCATCGATCTCATCAAATCTTATTTTTTGATTTGTTTCATGAAGATAGCTTGGTAGCTTAATTCTGTGAAGGAGGATGGCATCCCCAATCATTATCCCGCCTTCTAGGCCCGGTTTGAACAACTTTTTTGCCGACCAGCGAATGCAGCTGTCAGCGGGCATAACACCAGACATACGTGAACTGTTGAACAAATATAAAGACGTGGGCGGCAATTCAGAGGTCTGAAACCCCACAGCGGTGCTAAATGTCATTTGTGGTGCTCACAGCACGGAAAAATGACATTTGAACACTCATGCAGCTTTCCAGAAAGAAAAATATACGGCGGTTGCTCAGAATCCAGACCACACTGCGAACATACCTCAAAACCTGTACAACTAAAGATGTCACGGACACCACTAAAGCTGAGTGAGGTAATATATCATTCGTATACCGGGTGAACAGCCCCTTTAATCCAGAGAGAAATCAGCCGACCTACTATTTATCCACTGCCTCAGTTGACTCAGACCTCCGTGGTTAAATGTGTATATGTATGCAGGAGCCACGTTTCCAAATGCGGAGCTTACAACCCGGTCAATGCGTGTCCCAAATTTCATGGCTGGAAAAAGGCAGCCAGCCTACTGTGAGTCCCTTTTCATGTTTCTGCAGGGGGATGAAGCTAAAACACATTGTTCCCACTCAGTAAAGCTAACAGGCTTTTTTTTGCTAATTCATACAACCTGGAGTGGACTGTGTGAGAGGGCGAGTGCGGAGGAGAGGCAGGGAAAGAGGAGGGAGAGAGAGAGCGAGGCTGGCGCTGTGTGTTCGCCTCCTTTCAGGCACTCTGACATTTCTGCTGCCAGGCTAAAAGTGGTGCTCCTTTAGTCGTAATCCAGCGTGCTTCAGCGCAGCGGCGGACGGATGACAAACAAGAGTAACCATGCCTTATACAACCTATTGTGCAGAGAAGCCAACAGAGACATCTGATACACTTCTTTTAAAAAGCTTTATGACTCACTTCTTTCACTTAATATTTAATGCCCTCGAAAACATTCGCACTTGACATCACACCAGTGGCTCTCCAACCTTTTAGCCAGGCGTGACCTGCGGTCGCCATGTGAGGGTGACAGTTTGGCTTGACCCGGGCTGTTCTGATTAATGGGTGTGGCTTAAGATGGATGTGGGCAGGGCTTGCTGGATGATCAGTTTAATCCTGAAATTGATATGGATTACTGTATTAATTATGTACCCACTGGATATTCATGTCAGCTGAACACTTGCTCAGCCCTGGTGTTCCCTTTAAGTGCCTTGAGGGTTTTTCTTTTTTGCTTGAGACCCTCCGTCACAGGTTGCTGTTGTGAGCAGTTCAGTTCAACAGTGATTTTCACTACATCTGAATATTTTTTAAGAGGCTTGAAGAGGTCAAATTAGTCCCTGTTTTACAAGGAATATACAACAGTTCCCTTGTTGGGAACCAATGCATTCAGACAGTCGCAAGATCACACTTCCCATACTTCAAGCTGAGGTTCATTCGACACTAAATTCTAATTCTGTTGGCAGAAAAAGCTCAAAGATTTGCAGATACTAATGATGAAACTAATGATTCAGAATAGAAAATAAGCCAGTGGTTGTGAATTTGCATTCAGCACCAGTCAGAATGAAACGTTTGAATATTCAGCGCAAAAACACACAGTATAATTTCCATCACTAAACCAAAGAGCTAATTAGAACAGAAAACATAAGTGATCCATATTCTGCAACCTTCAGCTCTGTCTATGAATAAACACACTGATGCCCGCTGGCCATCCTCCAGACGAAATATGTGCGCTGCGATTGGCTGGTTCGCTGCAGCGAGTCAGCTGGCTGCATACCTCCTGGCTGTGATGTTCAAAGGGAACGTCACATTACCATCGGTGTATCTCAGGCAGAAGTGGGTCAGGGGAGGCATTAACATACATTACACACCAAATGATGCAATATCTGGGAATATCCCCTTGCTCACTGTCCGTTCATTATCAGTGGAGCAGCTGCTGCGGCACACTTAGGGCCGGCGTGGAGTTTAAATATGTCCTAAAATCTCTAAATATGTGAGTGCGGCAGTGAGAGCACCAGCAGTTGGTGTGTCATTAAACACTTCGGTGAGCAATCAAAAAGTAGTATCTGGCAGAGAAATTGAGGATATGTATAGTTGGACACTGTTACTGATTGTGTGCGCTTTAAAGGGAGCAGAACACTTCATCAGAGTTGAAAGACGAGCGTGCACGAGACAGGACAGAGAAAGGAAGTGGTCCACATGAGGATATAAGCTACAAAATAAAACAAGAAATGTCCAAACCAAAACCGTATGAAAGATTGACATCGCTCTAATGTCTGGCAGTTCAATATATTGCAACAACCAGCAGCGGGTTTGCTTAGTTTAGCATAGAGACTGGTAAAAGTGTCTCTGTCAAAATAGATAAAATTAAGGCACAGTAATGTTCTTGTTATATCCGAGGATAAACTGAAGTGTAAAAATGACTCACTCCTTATCCCTGCTTGAGGCTAAGAGCTCAAGGCTACATTTAGCGGTTACAACCATTAACACAGACACTTCATTGGTGGATTACTCCTTCAAACCCAAAAAGCATTAAAGGTGAAGTAGGTAAGAATTCGCCACCTGTCAAATTCATATTCAAAACAAATAGGGGATAGCATATGACCACAGTAACTGCTATTACTTGCAAGCTGAAGCTGCTATAAGCATATAAACTTGGTGAGCAGTGCAGCTATTGCGGTCCAGGTCATTAGCTCTGGACACCCGGGGAGTGTTGGTGTTAACACGGCTTTCAAGGCAGCTTTGGACTGGGAAAGTCCGGGGCTAGCTGGCTAGCATGTTAGCATCAATAGATATCCCTGCAACACAATACATTAACGTTTTTATGTCAAAACTATTATGTCTTTACATTCACACGTGACTTTTCCACAATCATGGCCAGAGATTTTTTTCTTCCAAATGGAAAATGAACAGACCTCGACTGTCATACCACCCGACAGCATTCTCCCCTTTTCCCTCTACCTTTGAATAACCACCAGTCAGGACTACCGCTCACCACTCTTCCAGGATCCAACTGAGCGTAAGTTGTGATCACAGCTGGTTTTTAAAAATGAAACCGCTCTCACAAAGTACATGCTGAAGAGATTTTCCCGTGGTGCATAATGCTTGGTTAAAAACATCTGCCTGTTATACAAGAACGCCCACACTGCAGAGGGCACGGCTCCTCTCGGCTCTCTAAAAAGGGTAAAAGTTGAAAAATCAATAAACAAACTCTGCATACAGCTCCTGCACAGACTAACTGGAGACAAACGTGTGCAGTTCTAATTAGCCAAGGATCTGCTGTTTGGCTAATAGTAGCAATCATTGCGTGTATTAACAACAAACATGACTTCAATTAGTGGCATAGTGAAGCTTTTTCTTCTTCTTCACTGAGATAAATCAGTCTTTGATGTTGATCTCATAGCCTCTGTGTGTATCAGAGCCTACTCGACCGTGCAGCAAACAACCCCGCCTACGCAGCCGAGGAGATCCCTCTGGGCCACCCTTTAGCTTTCACCCTCTTCTTAACCCTGATCACAACCACAAGACACAAACCAGCCAGTCTGACCTCGCTGTGATCCTCGAGCAGCCCACCTGTAAACCCACGCCTGCTTTCACACTTCCCAACTGACCCTTGGCGAGCCTACCGTCCTCGTAGAAGACATCCTCCGCTTCCTCGCGCATCATCTCATCCAGGTCATCCTCTGCAATGTCGGTCATAGCCATCACTACTCCTCTTTTCCTTCTTCTTCTTCTTCCTCTCCCCCTCGTCTCCCTCGGCAGACTAATCGGAGCCCCAGAGAGGGTGGCTGGGCTGTAAAATTGAATCAACGCCGGCTCGGCCTCTTCGCTTCAGGCAACAGTCCGATCACCGGCAGGCTCCTCGCTCGAGTAGCTACAGGACTGGGACTGAGCTGAGCGTCAACTCTCTGCACGAGGGTGTGTGTGTGTGTGTGAGAGTATGTGTGAGTGTGTGAGTGCCAGGTGAAGTGTGTGTGTGGGTGAGAGAGAGGACTCCCAGCGACCTTCACTAAGTTTCAGCAACAGCGGCGATTTCATAACATCCTGTGCAAAAGCTGAAGTGAGAGTGTGCTGTTCGGAGAGCACTTGTATGAGTAAGTGTGCGCATGTGTGCGTGTGTACTGTATGTGGAGAGGCAGTGGTGTGTGCATGTGTGCATGTGTGTCCGTGTGCGTCCATATGCACAGTATGGCTCTCCACGGTGAGTCAGCTTGGGCAGCTGGTGGTTAACAAGAATAATTAGGTTCTGTATTTTGAGCCAGCAGGGACATGCAGAAAGGGTGTGAAAATGTGTGTGTCTGCGCGCGTGAGTTTGTGTGTGCATGACATGGCGGGTGAGATGTGAGGGCCGGCTATACTTGTCATTCCTTCGCAGCTCACTAGGAATCATGGGACCACACTGATTGCTCCCTCTATTTTTTCACTTGGCCCACATTGAGTGGGCCTCGGCAGGGCTGATAACGTCTGGTGTCGTCTGCTGCTGCTGAGAGTCTCCATGGAGCTGCGCAGGACAAACACGCTCACCTGCTCTGAGGAACACAGATTCAGACGCCGTGGGAGGCTCTGTCTGTTTGTTCCTCTCATTTAATCAGAGTTCTTACATTCGGGACTTTTGCGTCACAATTGAGTCACATTAGCTGCAGCCATATTTTGAACAACGCTGCAGGTCGCTCGGCACCGCTAACTGCAGCTTTAAAGATGTTTCCAGGATTTAAAGGAGACCTACTATACTTTTCTTCATTTTTTGCCTTTCTTACCTTGTTGTTTTAAAAAGGTTCCTGTGCAAGATGTTGAAAGTTAACAGAAGCTCCCCTCCTCCCTCCCCTCACTGTTATGCACAGTACAGTAGCCTGTATGTACAGTGTCTTGATCATCTTTATTGCATCAGCCTATCGGTGTCTGCAGAGTCATCAGCCATTTGGGGATTTCTCTTGCTGCTGCTCAGGGCAGACGGCCCTCGATCACAGATCTCCCTGTAGAGTCTAATGCTCCGTTAAAGACAACTTCTGTGGTCGTTTTTTACTTATCAGATTTCAAAAATAATAACTGGGGACATTTCTAGCTCAGTGGTCAATATATAATAAAAATATTCTGCATTATTATGTATGAAATTAGAGCATTTTGACTTTATTGTATTAACCTTTCTTCCGCTATCTTATTCACTCTGGCCGGCTACTTGCAAGCTTCTGGACGAGTTTCCCCTGTAGTATCTCTAAAACTAGAGTGAGCAATCTAGGTTTTGGATCGTAGGCAACTGGACTTGTGTCGCGTCTCATCCAAGAGGCTTCTTCAGTTCTAACTAAATGGAGAGGATTCGGCTGACTTTTAAACTGTGTGTGGGAGTGTCCTTACAGAGTCCTTAAAGACACACTTGAGCTCTGAGTTTCAGAGTCGTTAGGGCCACTTGCGGGTCGTTGGTCAAACCGGTCGTTTGTGTGGGTTTCTAAGGCTAGGTGAGCCCAGGTGAGTGATTCTTAAGCTGTTGAGGGAAAGAACTCGCAAGTTGTTGATAGAACTGGAAGTTGCTAAGCTAAATAGTGAAAATAAGCACAAAACTGGTGAGACGTCAACGATAGGCCTCTGATGCCCCGTCTCTCTTACCATGTAAAATATAAGGCACAGTTAAAACAGGGACATTTCCAGGGACGGTTCCAGCCGAGGTATAGGTAACGGAAAACCGGCACGTCTGGTCACCATACAATGTTATCCTGCTAGTTAGCACTAAGAGCAAAGTGCAGCTGAGGCTAATGAACATGTCATTATATTTGCTAGTATCTGTTCAAAAACAGAAGTTTTGGACAAATGAAAACGTCGGTCCAATGAATCAATGATCGAATGGATGGAAAAAAGAACACTTTCATGACTATACAGCAACAAAACGACAAAACGGCGCCCAACACAAACTCAGTACAACTTGTGAACCAAACTAACTCCAAACTATTAATGTGTAATGACAAACTCTCCAGCCGGTCACAGGCGGCAGGGTGACTCTAATTTAAGAAAACTTGAAAAAAGTTTTGCACCATCCCCAGGAGGCCACTTACCAGTGCCTCTCAAGCATTTCATGTCCAGTCCTAAATTACTGTTAGCATGTAGTCTCGTCTCTTTTTGACCTTTAATTTATTCTAAGAAAAAAAAAAAACAACTTATTTTTTC
>CAEMYA010002128.1:3988556-4021395 GCA_903131615.1 Diplodus sargus
GAGGGGAATGGACACTCAATGAAGCCACATCCTGACCACCATGAAAACCCAGGAGTTCTACTGAGCAGCACAAAGAAGAAGCTGGCAGCTCAGTGACATGGGAACCATGAGCTCATGAGCCCAGTGTTGCCATACACTCAGAGGATGCCAACTCTTCCAGCCTTGGCCTTCAGACGCTGACACTTGCATCAAGTTTGATCAGTCGACCTTTTTTTTTTTTCTTCAGAGAGAGCTTCTCATGTGTGTCCCAGTGAACTGAGTGAAACGATGGGGTCGTGGGAGGCGTTTTTTGTCGTCTGTGCAGTGTCTGATAGCAACATGATGATAATTTGGCAAGTGCACTATAAATCCTGGGACAAGAATCTGGACACACATTGAAAAGAGACAGGAGACAGCGCCAGCAGAAGAAAGCGGAGAGTGGCTCAAGTCATTCACTGTATGTAAGAAGAAATGTTTGAAAGATGAACATTTTCTCTAACTATGAATCAGCTCATCTTCATAATCCTGCTCCAGTGAGACATTTAAGCAAAAATAATAACAGCCTCATCTGTTAATCGATATTGCATTCATAACTGATATTTCTGAGCATTTGCTGGTATTAACTGTGGTGTGTTTTTCCCTTGTGATGTCTCTTCCAGAGTGTGTTTTCCTTTCAAATATTGAACCTTGTGAGTCATCATGAGCAAGAACAAAACAGCCGATAGAAAAGGTCGCCCTGAACTCTATAATTATCTCTGGATTGTAACAACAACAACAACATCATGCCACTTCATCCAGTCTGTTCAGTCTTTCCATTCCAAAGACGGGTCAGAAGGTCAGGCTCGGCTACACATATATACATTTAGTTATCGCGTTGGCTTGCAGCTGTTCTTTGGTGTACGCTGTGTCAATGCAGCCATCATATTGGTACAGGGAAGCAGTTTGTGTCTGTCTACTGGTGCAGGAGGTCTATCCACATTTAAAATGATCACAACTTGCTGAATTTTCAAGACGTCTGGTTCACTACATATGCCAGAAATGTGTTCACGATACAGAATATTTGGCTGCATTAAAAATCTGTTTTAATGTCAAAATACTACTGAATATTTCTACAATAAAATGTTTAATACAAATTTAGTCTTCCCACCTTATTCCTAGCCGCCGATATCTCAGGGGCGTTTGGTAAGGGGGGAACCATTAATTGGTGTAGATCTCGGTTAGTGATTTTATAAATGAATAGTACTGATGATACTATCATTGTTTAGCCCAGTTTGTGAAAGCTTCAAAAGCTTAAAGGGGCCGACGATGTGATACCGTCTCACTAAGTCCAGTACTGCCACCCATAATCCTTTTCCCCACTGACCTCCCAAGGAAGCTCATGGACACAAATGTAATGTCTGAGTAGTGTTTCTTTTCATACTGCGTTGTAAAATAGCTGCCATCATAGAGACCTACTTTTGTTGAGATCAATTTTAGCTCAGATCAGTTTACCAGCTGGTAAACATAGCCGACCAACGCAGCTCAAAAGCCAGATACTTTCCCCAGAGATGTGGAGTGAACACTGGACTTTGGTTAATTAGCTGGCCAACAACACGACTCCAAAGGAATGATAACGCTGCTCCGCGTCTGCTTGATGTGTTAGTAGGCAGGTATTTGCAAGCATACCTGAAAGGTGATCAAATGTGAGTAGTGTGTATACGGCTTGTTTCATAAAGATTAACAAAAACGTTTTCTCACGTGGAAAGTTTTGGCTTTATTCTTCTTCCTTGTGTGGCTCCCGACACTTCTCAAATTCTAAACTGCTATTAGCCCATGACGGAAATCTCAAAAACCTGAGCAAATAAAACCAGAACTTTCTGCATGGCTGGATACCAGAAGACACTTCATCAGAAAGGCAAACCATACAGGTGAACTGGGAAAACGTCTTATTACAGCCCATGTTTATGCTTGTCGTTAGGTGGCGACCTGCAGTGGACGTAGCACTTATTACAGCAGCAAAGGAGGAAGTCAGGCGAAGCACTGTAGGGAGGAGGTCGGGGATCGATGATCGATGGTCAGGTCGGTGAAGGTGAGTCATTTTAACTAAATTAGTGAAGCAAGTAAGAAGTATGTTCTTAACTGAAGCTGAACAAGCAACAGTTATTTGGGCGACTATTGTGGGGGTGAAAGGCCGATGTTTGGGTCAAACAAGCACAGGACAAAAGTCACTGGTGAGCTATTCTCACTTAGTAACATTTTTAATTCACATGTAGGTTATCTGACTGAAGTTACTTACGAAACATAGTTATTGTAAGTGAAACCAAGATGTTTTCCTAAACCCAACTGTGAGCAAACGGTAAAGGTCTGGTACACCTGTCGCTGGAACACTGCAAAGACGTATTGGTAACGGCTATATGTGTTTATGTGAGCCACTGGTAGCCGACATTGTTATGGTATCAGGATGTGCTGCTTGGACGAACAGTTTATCAGTATGTTTTTGCTGGATAGAAGATAATGACAAGAGTTCACTTGGAAGAGCTGCTGTTAAACCCAAATGGAAATCAGAGCTGCACTCCAAATAAACAAGTACAACACGTGCCCTCCTTCTTCTTCTGACGGCTTTATTTTGTTCTCTCCTCCCTCCGTCTCTCACACTCTCCCCTCGTCTTCCTCTTTCTCCATTAGTCTTTCCCTCTGTGCTCGCAGGCGGCCCACGCAGCGGACTCTCTCGGTGACTTTATTGTGTGAAATTACAGAGAAAGGGCCGGCGTGATTGCTGCACTCGCATGTGCCCTGAAAGCCTGTGGATTTGATTATTTAATCTATTTTTATTTTTGTAGTTCTGGAGAGGGACAGAGAAATGTACAGATAAGCAGGAGACGGAGAAGAAAATAAAGGAGAGGAGGGGAGAAGGGAGGCAGAGGGTGTGAGGGGAGCAGCGAGAGGGAGAGAGTCGGCTGACAACAGGAAAATGAGCCGAGGCAATGTGTAATCTCCTCTGATGTAGTTTCACATCCCGGCGCCGCCTCCTGCATCAGTGGCAGCAGAGGCTACAGTAGTGAGGAGGCGCGTTGCTATGGAGTGGGAAGATTTTTTTCAGAGAAGTGAGCACCATTACAAATCTGGTTGGAGAGAGGAGAGGAGAGGAGAGGAGAGGGGGTAGAGGGGAGGCAGGGGGAGGATAATGAAGATCTGGAAGGAGGGAGGGAGGGAGAGAGAGAGAGGGGGGAGGTCGTAGGGCACGGGGACGATAAGTGAAGAGTGAGGCTGAAGAAAGAAAGAAAGCAATAAAGCAAATGCAACAAGGGGCAGAGGTGAGGCACAGGAAAGAGGCGAGATGACAACAAACAGAGTGCTGAAGAAGAAAGATGTGCGTAAGTCAGGCGGGTCAGAGAGACAGAATGATGACAATCTGGCAAAGTGTTATTCAAATCAATTCCCCCCCCCCATTAAAGCTTCAGCCCCATTTATACAGTAACACCACGACAGCCGGAAAGATAATGAGCTCAGAGAGGTTTCAGATGTGATTTTTGTGCATCTCCTCTCGTAAAATAAAATTTTTAAAAAATCATCTCTTTCCCATGTATTATTCACTAAATCAGTCAGATGATCGTCTTCAGCAGCACCTTCGCCCTCCGCCTGGTACCAGAAAACGGGAAGAATAGACTTAAATGTTAAGAGGAAGGAGAAAGTCTTTTGTGTTTTAAAAACCCACATTACGACATCTCCGAGTGGAGCAAAAGTGTAATCTTGGTGTTGCTTCACTTCCCTCTGAGCTAAGAAGAGGAACACTTGGTACATCACTCTTCAGCATGTCCTGTGTGTTTGTGTTGGACTGAAATAAAAGCAGTCATTACATAACTAAACTGTGGAGGCCCCCTACTGGTGACTACCGGGAACACAAGGATGGAAACAGACCCTTCTAACATTATTTCAAGACACAAAACACACACACACACACACAACTTCTCACTATACAGGTATGGTGGCTATGTGGTAAGCTGGTCTCATAAAAGTTCTGCGATGAAGTCTTCAGATCATTTCCGACAGCGTGCTTTTATACATAAAGCTGCTGCTGAACTTAAAATCCAACTTGCTCAAGCAGCGTCTAAGAATCCCATTTGTAACTTCCACACCGAATCTCAAATCTCACTTTAATTGACGGCCCCTCCCTTATGATTTACTCTTGTATACAATGCCAACACAGAGAAAGAAACCAGAGAGACGGGCCAAAAGAGAAGATAAGGTCACAGCGATAGTGGAGCAGATTGAAGCCAGACAACACGTATTAATCAAGTGGACTTAAAAGTGGATTGACAAACGAAGCCAAACATGCAGGATTGGGAGTTTGTTGCTGCAGCACACTCTTCATAAAACTCGTGGATGTTTCTTTCTGCTCAGGTTATTGCAAGTGCTTTCATAAATGAGGCCCCAGGAGTGCCAGGACTTCTTCCCCTGGAGGGTCCAAAACTTAAACTTACCGGTCGGTCAAACACTGTATCGGATGCAAAGTGGCAGAATGACCCAAGTTCCTCTAAATGACAGACTTCCTCCACACAGTGTCACTCGGCTGGCGATGCTCAGAGTATGAACTATAATTACTGATAAGTGATTCTGCATATTTTTAGCCCCCCCAAAAATAAAATAGCATAAATGTCCATTTATACTAAAACCTTTTTTAAAAAAAAATAATTTACTTTATACTATCCTTTCATGTGTTCTTATAGCTATTATGGTACAGTTGTGGTATTAAAGTAACTTCTTTCTAGTATTTCTAGTACTTTATCAGTCAGTCGGTCAGTGGTCGTTGTAAAGTCTGGGTCACAATATATGCGTTCAATGCAACAGTAGGTGCCAGTGAATACAGAGGATGGGCAGCAATTTAAGAATATTGATGAAGCCAAATATGTCTCCACTTGAACGATCCTTCTGCAATAATCACAATATCAGAGACGGCCACAAGACAAAAACACAAGCCCAGGGCATGGTGGCCAAGTGGTAAGGCGTTGGTCTCGTAAACCAAAGATCATGGGTTCGATCCCCATCCGTGCCTTTGAAATGCTGCAGATTAATCTGTGGTAAAATGGAGTGAAATGCTAAATTTCATCTAAACTGTACACCAAACAGCACATACTGTGAGGTGAAACAGAAAACTCTGGCCAGAATGTAAGGAAGCGATGGTCTAATTTTAATAACAAATTGAAGCACTGCCCCTGCGTTGTTATTTTTTCAGTGTTTCTACTTCTGTTGAGACGTGCTCTCTAAAATAATGTTATTATGATACGATCAAGGTCTCTCCTCTGCGTTGGCCGCTGGTTAAATCAAACTACCAGCTCAGCTCTCCTATAAATGAATCCTGAGATAATCAGCAGGGGACAGAGCTCGACAAAGACTTCTCCTGAGGAAATAATCCAACCGCCGCACTTCCTCTTTGAAGTGATGCTGCTGCTGACAGTCAGATTACAAAGCTCTGCCCTTTGTATGAGATTAACACCCAATTGTGATAATGTAAAATAAATCTTCTTAGACCTGTAATAGTTACTCAGGAACTGGTAATTTTAAGCTTCGGTAGCCTGCTGTTTAATGTTTAGCTTGGCAGCATTTTGACTGACTTGTGTCTTTGTAATGGATAAAAAAGTAATCGGAGGGTCTCTGGTTACTGAAGTTACTGAACACCAAATTGCTCCTGATCATCAGTGAATTTAAACTTTTCAAGCACTTTGAGCGGTCAGTAGACTTGACTAAACAGGGCCGGATAGAGAGGCTCGGCGGAGCTGTGGGTCGGCTGCTCAGAGCCGTCTAACTGTGGAGGTTAAAGGTCAAGGTGCAGAGCCAGACCCTCTGGAAGGAATAAACCCCCAGAGATTGTGATTGATTGATTGAGAGATTGATCACAACAGATTGTGCTCTAATCCGGAGCTCTTTAGTGACGGGAGGAGCCATGGAGGAGAAATTCCATTTAATTACCATCAGTGAGAGCGTACAAGTTGAAGCCTGAGGTGAGTTCAGGAGCCTGTTGGAGGAATATTACAGAAAACACAGAGGAAATGGTTAAAAATCCAGATCAGCTCTAGACAAATTACAGTGTTCTCCAGTTAGTAAATGATTGTCTTTCTCCTCCCTGTTTGTCCGCTGGTTATCAGAAGCCACCTGTGAACATGTAACAGGTTTTTGTGCCTCCATTAAAGAACAACATCGATCGAATGCCAACCAGACTGACTGAACTCCAACACAAGACGTTCTCTCATGCAGGCAATCAGTGTCGCAAAGTCTTCGCCCTGTCATAACCAGCCGGTTGATCAGCAGCTGAGCACAGAGACCATCACACATGCACTCTCTGAACAAATACACAGCGCTTATGCTCTTTGGTGAAACAGAGCCGCCCCCAGAGATATAAACTGAATAGTTTAGCGTGCAGAGAAACCACTTTCCATCTCACGCTCTTCATCTCTGCTTCAAACATTTCATCATAAAAGAGCGCTGACAGGATGTGGGACGAAGACAAAACTGCACTTCGCTCAAGACAAGTTTTACAGCTACTAAATTAAACAGCGCGCACTCAGTTTCAAAATCGATCCACACTCCTAATGCACCATTAACACTACAAGCATGTTCTGCCTGCACGCGTGTCCACGGTTCATGTTTGTCAGTCGGCAAAAATGTTAATAAGGCAAAGAAAAGTGCACAAAGAAAAGAGCCATTAGTAGATGTTTTGGGGGGGGGGGTTCATATTCCAGATAATATTTTAAGATCTAGGTAAATAAATTACAAACAGAAAATTGGGAAAATGTAAGTTTTACAACCTCCTGTGGAAATAATGCTAATAATCTTTTTGTGTATTTTTTTCCTGTATTTTTTTAAACAAATAAAAAAAGTACAACACCAGATCCAAATAACAAAACCACTAAGACCCACTTGGAACGACCACCCGAGTGCTGTAATCCACTCTCCCTACAATCTGATCTTACACAATCAACACAGATGCTGTTTCAATTAAGAATTCACTGATCAAGCACACTGCAGTGTCGACTGACCACCATCTGCATGTGTGTGTGTGTGTGTGTGAGCCACAGCATTCATAATAAAACCTCCAACATGCAAGCGTGAGTCTTAATCATCCAGCTGCGTCTCAGTGAGTGTTTAACATTTCAAATTTCACATTGCCTGCGAGATGTGTGATCTGAAAACCAAGGTTGATCTGGGGATGATTGCAGGTTTTATGATTGATGCAGAGAGAAGCTATTAGAGTTTATGTTATGAAATTGTACGCAGCCCTCCAAAAGCTGAGACATCCCCCGGGCAACGCCACGCTCAACATCGATTTTATGTGACAACCAGTCCACTGTGTGTGGGGGGGATCCTGGCTCCTGCTTGGTGGGAAAGAGACAGAACAACTCACTGAGTCACATCGGTAACTCAAAAACACATAATCTGGAGGATTTTTCATCGTATTTACCTACTTAAAAAATCTTCAACCAACATAAGAAACATTAAATACCAGTGTCTTTTGTCCACAGCGTGCAGCATATAACTTTCAACACACATTCAGCAGGAGTCACTGACAACGCTTCACTTGACAAGACAGAGATGACTTCACCGGGAGCTTCTCAGGTTCACAGCAGCACTCAGACAATTAAAAGTAGAGCCAGAAGACAAGACACAAAATATGAGGAGAGAGAAAAAAAAGCCCAACTGGCTTGTCTGTGGTGATCATCTCAGTGATCAAAACCAGCACACAACCACTAATCCTCTCATTCGATCCACTCACGGTTGAAGTGCCTGCGGCTGACATGGGGCCTCCAGGGTCGGTTTCGTATCCAGTTCAGGCGTCGAGGCAGCTCCATGATGCCAAGCTGGTGCCAGTGTGTAACGTCCCGTCACCCATCAAAGAGCAGCACCCCGGTGCGTCTGCCCATCCCCAGGACAGACACCCCCTCCAGAGCATCAGTGGGTGCAAAGCAGCCTGCACTCGTTTCCAGTGAACACTTCACTTTGTCCTCAGCCTGTCCTGCGCTCTCTGGGAGACAAACCTTACAGTAGCTTCTGTGCTGCTCGGCCGCATTTCCCCTCCGCTGCTTTATATTTTATGCATGAGTCAGTGGAACCCAACTCCCTCGATCTCGGGGAGGGACGGAGCCAGGCCTCTCCCCAGGAACGAGCACCTATCGACGGGCAGAGTGCACACCCAGCTGAAATGTGATGCCCCCCAGGGAGGTAAGGTGGATAGATGGAAGGATGGATGGGAGGAGGCGGGACTTGGACAGCCACCTGAGGAGGCTGGTAGGAAGACGGTGAATCGAAGACAAGGACAGTTTCTGTGTATGTGTGTGTACAGGTATCTCTGAGTCTTTTAACTACGATCCAGAACACTGACGTGAAAAACTATTTTGCCCAGAACCACAGAGATATAAATGCAACATCTACATTGTATAGCTGTCACACAGTAGACCAGGGAATGAGAGTGTTCTTCTTTCTCTTCGGTAAATTGCGAGTTACGTAACAGCACTTCTCCTCACCGAGGCAGTTAGTAATGTGAACACTTTTCCCCTGCAGGTCAATGATAGATACCAATTCATCTGACTGCAGTATTCCAGATATCTGCTCTTCTGTCACTGGAGAACTGTTAACTATTAGAAGAGAATGGTGATACAAACCAGATGCACTTTCAAAACATATAAATGAATGTTTTTGCAGGAGCACATGTAACAACCATTAGATTTTAAATTTTTCATTACAAATGATTAAAACATGTGTGGTATATTTTCTGTAAAGATGCCAGAAAACATTTTGAAAACTAGACTGGCAGCTCAGACTGTAACAAGTCAACCAACTCTAAAGCCCTGCACCACTCTGTTTTTTCATTATCATCAAATTAACAAAAATGTTTTTACACCCCATCTCACGATGTTTAAGAAGGTGAGAAAACTTCTTGGATTCTTCCCTCTATCCAGATCAACACCAAAAGTTAATGTGGTCTTCTCTGAGCTGAGACTCAAATCTGTTGCTTCTTTAGATTATGTAATCCTGCTGACAAACCGGCCTGCCAGGAAACAAACGCAGATTACACAAAGGGACATGGGAGAAAACTTAACCCCCTTGGCACAATATATAAACATTTAAAAATGTATAGATATATCCATCATACTTTTAGATCCTAAAGTGAAATATTTAAGTTGCTTGTTTTGTCAAAAACAATTCAACACCTTTACACAATTGGTTTGCTGTGACAGAAGAAGGAAAAACAAAATTCACAAATCTCATTTACAATGCTGAATAAAGTGAACATTAGGCATATTTGGTTGGATGATGACTCAATCATCTAAGTGATCAGTAAAATAACTCCAGAAACATTTTCTGTCAACAGGCAAATTGCTTAATCATCAAATTTCTCCAGCCCTAATTTGATTTGGGAAAAAAAAGTTATCCACTTTTATTTTTGTAGAAAAACAGAACCTTCACGAACAGCAGATTGAAATTTGCTTGAAAGCTTTGATGCGGTGTTTACTCACATTTATAAAAATGAAAGGAGCCTGGAGCTTAATCAACAACAACTGATCACTAAAGTGTAGTTTGACGGCACTGAGTAAAGCGTTTACCGACCATGACCTCTAGTGGCTGAGAGCTGCCCGCTGCATCACGTCTGCGTCTCCAGTTCAGGTCGAAGACACAGTCAAAGTCAGTGAATGTCACATTCTGTTCTCGCCTTTATTCAAATATAACACAGTACCTTCCTGCCTCAGTCTGGGCAAGCAGGCTCCATCAAAGGAGCTATCATGAGCTTGATATTTGGTTTGTCCCAGTCCCCAAAAGAAAGACGTAATTAAAAACAGTCAAAAAAAAGGGGGAAGTATTTTAAAAACACAAGTCTACAAAACACACACACATACACACACACAACACAACTTTCTCAAACACAAACCCCAACGGATACATGTTCAGAACCCAATGACACACATGGAATATAAGTTATACTGCAACATTCAAGTTTTCTGAGTATATGAATTCATTACATGACACCATAGGGAAGTACATTAAATATTCTGTTTACTGCAGATATATTGTGGTTTCCTTCTGAACAACACTCCAAACAGAGCAGTTTAAATTACCACAGTGAACTAAACATTTAACAAATATCTGTGCTTCTGTTGGCTGGTGTTGTGGAAGTGCTTGAGTCAAGACACCAAGGATGGTTCAATCTAAGGCCAGAGGATTTCTAAAATCTGAAGCTGCACTATTTATTTTTTTCAAACTGACCACCTGAAAAACATTTGGCGAACCCTAAAGCAGCATGTTGATGATTGTGCTCACTGTACACAAAAGCTACGATATTAAAAATAGACAGGGCCTTTGGCAGATCACACTCACAGAAGGCACATACAGTTCATAAGAACCAGCGTACACTGCACACATGCCACAGTTGGACTCGTTTCTACACTACAGCTATGACCGTCTCACTAGACAGCAGAGACACTTCGCTACAGGCTCACTGCACTCTGTGAGCAGACAGATGGTCCACCAGCCTGTTTCAGACCTTTGGTTATAAATAAATGGTCCAAGTTGGTCATATATTCAAAAAGGCAACATTACAGTAAATCTCCCATCTGTGATACAAACTGTTAAGACAAGAGTGGGTAAAAGAAAAACGATAAATATCAGCAACAGCATGTGCACATCAGCATGGTTGATCCTGAGGTTTGTTTCTATCTTACTGAGGAGTTTCTAATGTACAAACAATCACAAGAGCTTCAACGTAAAACACCTTTTAGACTCCCACAACACTGTAGTTACAATCCTCTCACCTTTCTGATTTTGTAGATGGCTGAAAACAGAGCATAACAAGGCGACAGTAACAGCATAAACAATATCACACAAGTTGTGGCTGGACTCTTAAATGACATTTATAGTTTTGACCACTAGGAGGCTCTAGAAACCGAAAATTCCCTGAAGATGCCTTTAAAGCAGTGTTCTTCAACCCAGGTCCTTCACGTTCCAGATGTTTCCCCTTCCCCAACACACCTGGTCAGAATGAAGGGCTTCAGAGGGGCCTGATAATGAGCTGATTGTTTGAATGAGTGGTGTTGTGACAGGGAAACATCTAAAACAGGGCTGTAGTTCCTGAGGACCAGGAAGGAAGAACACTGATTAAAAAGTATTCAGCTGAAGGAAAAATAAAAAATAATTCACATGCATCACTGCAACGGATTTATGATCATATTCATAGTAGTTTTACCACTTGTACAACAAAACCGTAAAGCCAATGGACACATCACAACCAGCTTACAGCTAACAGTACCTGTCCATTTGGTCCTTCACTTCGGTAACACATCAGAGTAAAGCTTTTCTAAAAACAAGATGACTGTAAAAGGAACTGAAAACACAAGATGTGCAAATGTGCAGCAGTTAACTGAGGTCAATGAGTCCAGGAAAAAAGTTATTGGAAACCATCTGAATGCCATATCCATATAGTTTTTAGATCACACACAACTTGCACATTACCTTTCCCATTTAAACCTTTATATTGTACCTTTCAGCCTCTAAACCAGCAGAAAGGACCCACCCCCTGAATCAATTGAAAATTAGGGTTATTCTTCCGATATTTAGATTTTTGCTCATGAATTACAGAGTAATTTTAGGATCGTGCACACCCTACATGTGATGAATTAGGAAGGAAAAATGGCGTAATTGGTTACCTGTAGAGGCTCATTTCAAAGTCTAAAACCACTGGTTTGAAAGCACACAGGTTCTTCTCTCACACATTCAAATGAGAGTCGTGATCCAGCTCATGTAAGGCATTCAAACATTTTTCTGTAAGAACCTGCTGTTTGTGAATGACTCACTGGAGCCGCCTTTGCAGAGCTGATTCCCTCCGGATCAGGTTGTTAGTTTCCATTTGTTGCAGGTTCACCTCGAGGCTTTCAGTCAGCTTATGTGTGCGTTGCAGTGTGTGAGCACATATGGAGGAAACGCACAAACACTGCTTTGTGCAAGAGCATGTGAACATGCATGAGTTAATCTGTACAGTGCCGTTTGTTGTATACAAAATTTAAATCCTGCGTCTTCAGTTCGATGGCTCATGTGTGGGTTGAGAGGAGGAGAAAGAGTGTTGAGCTCATCTCTCAAGTCCCTCCATCATTCTTCCTTTAATCAATCAAGCTGTGCTCATCTAACTGCTGATTGTCTGCAGCTCGCGGCTTCCTTTGTGTCCGTTCTTCCTCTTCCATTCAAAATTTCAACCGTTCCATCCATTAATCCATCTTTTCTAGGTCTATATTGTCCAGGTCAATATCAGGCGAGGCCACACAACACATGCACAGTTTTTGTGTGTACAGAGAGATCTTATCTGCAGTGAAAGAGAAAAAGAAAGATTATCTTAGAAATGGAAATAATGGGTTTCTTTAGAATAACAGCCTAAAGCATTACTAGTCTAAACATTTTAGCCTCAAGTTATTAGGATTAGGATGAGGTACTACTCGACTGCAGAACTATAGGGCCCTTTACAACATATGCACTCTAAGGTACTGTACACTGAACTTTAAACACTAATCTCAATCAGCCTTTAGCTCTCAACACAAAGAAGAGGAGTGTTTACATGTGCCTATAGTAGCTGGTCTACATGCAACTTAAAACTAGTAAGCTACTTTCAGAGGTTATCCATAATTACATCACACAACCACGTTCATTCTCCTGAAAGTGTCGCTTTGTAGCTCTTTACTTACACATATCTTTGTCTGGTTATAAAATGCTGTTAGTGCATGGGATATGTTATGTGTTAATTCTTTGTAAGATGATATAATATTTGCTGATATCATAAAGTCTGCCATGATATGATTTTGATTAAATTCAAGAGCCTATTATCAATTTACGATTTAACACTGTTCAGATGAAGCTGCCATCCCTTTCTTGTCTGCTTTTGGACATAAAATAAAAATAAATAAATGAATACATAAAAATAATTGTAAATAAATGTAACTGGTAAAGTGCATAAAAGTTTATTTGGTAACACTTTATTTTGCTCGTCTAGAAAATGTCATGCTAAGTAGATGGTAATTACCAAGTAAGACATTTGAAGTTTTCCTCTAATTACCTCAAATGACCAACATGATTTAACTAGAACTACCTCCATCAAGGCCCAAGGGTCCCCTCAATAAAATTCAAATTAGCACAATCCAATATTAAATAAAGCTATTTAAATCTGCCTGATGCAGATCTTTATTAGGATCCCCATCAACCTTCCTGGATCCGTCCCTTCATCTCTTAACAATGAGATAATTTCATAAAAGTATAAAAACATGTTTGTTTCATGATAGTCACCATTATTTTCTTAAGCTTTTTTATTGCAGAAATTTGCCAAGCGCTTGACGGTCTTTTCCTCTACTCATAGGTTAACAAATTACACTTATTATTTATCCTTTTTTCTTACTTGCCATTTCCAACAGAACACTATAAACACAATTTCAGTCTGCAAGCACAGTTTTTCAGCCCAATACTGTTGAAACAGAGCAGCCAATACTGCTGTAGCAACGGAAACAAGTTAGCAGACTGTCAAGCCAGATTGTTGCATTTCCTGCCTATCTTGTGACAGCATGGTTTGTGTATGGCCTTGCCATTTAGAAAGGAGCTGCACTTGGACTGAAAATGTGACACACACGTCATAGGACTTTTAAAATAAAGGCGTATCCGAAACACTTCACCCCTAATGACCAGAATCGCCGGATGCTGACAGAACCACTGCAGAATCAGTTGAAGCCTCTTACCAATCATTTTGCCGAGGAAGGCTGGTCTAGAGCTGGACGGCAGATGGATGCAAACAAAGTAGACTGGTGCACCAGACAACGCCACTGCAATTCCCACCAGAGAGTTGATGGTATCACTGTAGAGGGGAACCACTACGAGGAAAACGCTGCACAAGCAGTAGACTATTGGGAAGAACAAAGACAGCTGCAGGGAGCGGAGACAGGAAGATGACAAGGGCAGCGTGAGAAAAAGGGGAGGCAGAAAAGAGGAATGGGAGGTAGCAAACAGTGGGAAGAAGAAAAAAAAAAGCAGAAAGGTTAAAACTTAAAATCGCATTAACAAATACCCAATTAGATCAACCCATTCTGCTGATGATTTAATGGTGGCTCTAATAGCCCTTAAACTGCTCAGCCAGTATGCAAGGCAGTCAATGTTGGAGCTAGAGAATCTAATAAACCAATATATCAGATTCAAAACATCACTGGCTTTTTAACATTGTTAGAACTCATGACTGAAGCCATTGCTGCTGGCGGTGAGGCCTACCACTGAGGCGCCGTTGAAACAAACCCATCAAATCTTTGCTTAAGAGCAAAGAGCAGCTTTTTGTATATTCTTACTTTTTATGTTCACTGTTCATATTTTTCTATTCAGCTGCAGCAGCTAATGAGGGTTGTGGACAGCCAGTGATATGACCAAGAGAAATCAAATAATGGCCCCCATTTAATGCACATCTCCCTAACTGGGGGAAGGCAAGGGGGTAGACACTGCATCATATTTGTCCCAGGTGTCTAGTGTCTCTTCAGCTAGAAGGAAAGTTTCTACATTTATTTCATGACAATATAATGATGTGATGACTTATGTCATCACGAATGTTTTGAGCACTAAAGTTTAATGGGAACAATTTTCAACCAGCTTTGTATCACTTCAATGTTGGTAATATATGCACCTTCTCTCCATTTTGCCATTTCTTTGTCACTCTGGTCTGACCTGAATTTCACGTTTTTACAACACTGTACAGAGACACTCTGATGTGCCTGAAAGGCAGAACCACTCGGGTTGGTAAACATGCATGTCAACACTCAAGACAGGCCAGTTTTTACCTTAACAGGTCTGTGCATATCTGGAAATTTGAAACGAAGGTAGATCTGGCTGGCTATTGACAAGCCAATAAACAGCCAATAATTAAAACTGAAGTAGTTGATCAACTGGAAAACATCGGGCACAGCCAAGTAGACCAGAGACATGGCACCCTGAAAAGAGAAGAAATATAGACACACACAAAAACATTGTTTGAGTTTGGCTACGGGCCAGCATCAGGGACACAAGGCTCTGGATAATTAACTTTATTGTCCACCTCAGTGGAAATGTTCCTTCTCCCAAGCAAACATAGAGACAAGCAAGGGGTCAGCAGTCGGGCTGCGCCCCCAGCTGTATATTTGATGATTCAAAGAATCAAATAAAACATTTATTTTAGATAACAGAAGTGTTTGATACTTACATTGAAGAGCAGGGCAGGAATTGGTGTGAAACGCTTAATGTGGATCATGCACAGGACATTAGGTAGGTGGCCTTCTCGAGAACCAACGAAAAACAACCTGCAGCAGAAAAAAAAAATGTAAGCCGACAGTTACAACCTGATTTTAAAATAGTATTTAGTAAAGTTGTTAGCATAGTCTCAGCTGTGCTTGTATTTACTGACCTGGAGGCAGCAATGATGGAGGAGTTGAGGCCACCGTAGCAGGAAATGGCTACAGACAGAGGGATCAGCCATCGGCCCCAGCCCAGGACTTCATCTGCAAATGTCTGGGGAGACATTCAACAAAGTGCTGACTGGCCACATTTATCTGTTGGTTAGATCCGTGGCCCTCAGAGTAGCCAAAAGGTCCACACACACTTGTACATTTCCACCATCATGTTTCAATGTATCACTGCAAGTAACACTGACATCATTCTCGTCTCCCTACCTACACCCTTTTGTCAGTACCATAAATCTCTGACTTGGATTCATCAGTAAGCAGAACTTTTTTCCAGTTATTCTGGTATTCTTTAGCCCACCTCAAGCACTTGTCCTTGTTTCCATCCTGAGAAGTAGTCTGGAAACCTAACGGTCCTCTGATACCACAGAACAACAACAACTGTTTTGTTGATAAAGTCTTGTGTTGTTTATTTACCACACTCTGTATATGTGATGTTTTAGCCCTCTGGGTACTAAAGCTTCATGTTTAGATCTTCTGAAGGTGTAGTCACTTTGGGTCTGCCTGACTGTGCTTCGGATACAACTGATCCAGGTTCTGTAAAATCTTTCAGAGTTAAATGCACTGCCCCCCTTATATTCAAGTAACTGCTCTTGTATTCATCAAAGTGATAAACAGTAGGACATTTTTTTTCCACATCAAGAATTCAGTGATAGACTTTCCAGCTTGGTGACCAGAGGGCTGGTGCCAGAAGCTTACCTCAATGCTGATACACCATCATACAATCTACAGTGTTTCCCACAGAATCAGACTTTAATGGTGGTGGTGGCTGTCAGGCTGGGGGAGACTTCCGCCAACCGACTCGGCTAACTTCCAGTTTAGCGCGGAGTTAACTTGGATGGGGATAAAATGTAATACTGTCGGCTCTTGTATACTCTCAAAATTTTATTGGACCGAATTGACAAAATTCTGACAGTGGAACGAGTCATTTCGCGGGGTTGTGAGGCTTTTATAACTGTTATTACCGAAAGACGCGTCTTTCACAATGTTAGCTTTTAGAAAAAAAGTCCCTAGTGCATCATATGATGATTTAAGTACACGGCTTAGCCTGGCGCTCTTTGTGGGGGCTTGATCTCAAAGATGAGGTCAGCTGTCTTCTTTGCAGGGGAAGTTACGGTCAAGCCAACTGCATTAAATAGTCCTCCTCTGCTTTGGTTTTACTGGCGGACTAAAAACCGAGTCATCCACTGTATCGGAGTATATAACATCATGCTATTGACTGACCGGTGCGCTGTCTTGAGTGAGAGAGAGAGAGAACAGGATAGGCAGCTCCAAAAATAGAAAATCAGTGTTGATATTATGGTGGACCACCACAAATAAATTAGTGTGGGAAACACTGATCTATTTAATCAAAAAAGCTAGTACACTGGTACACTCTGTTCTCTGGGTATGATGTCTAAGCAGCGCACACTGACATTTAAAAAAGATTTGACACCACTGGCCACTCTAGGCACACAAATCAAGTCATTGTTACATTGAGTAACTTTTTGCTGTGCCTCTTGGATTAAATCAAAGAAGCACACAGGACATAGCTTGTTGGACCATTAGTTTGAATATAAAAACAATTATCAAATACCATTCTCAACAAGCCTTCCTCCCTCAAGGCACTAATCACATCATCAACTTCTCCATGTTCCTGTGTGGGGCGCTAACCTCTTTAGCTAAATGAGGTTCCTGTCATCATCCCACTCATAAAACCCTAAGCCATAGATAACCAAAAGGGAGCAGCAAACCAGATACTGGTGCCAGTAGCTGCCAGCCAGGCTAAAAGCAATGACAGGAAGGAAAGATGAAGCCCCTGTGAGGCTGAGCAGATGCTGTCAATTTGAATAAGTCCTAATAGAGTTACTGGGTAGACTTGAGTATGTGCACAATCAGACTGATCATATAAAGCTTCTTTAGCACACAAGGGGCCCACAATGATCTGCAGATACTCACCACGGCAACAGCGTCACTGCTGAGCACTTTGTCGGCATCCATGACGACGTAGTAAGCCACGTTGGTCAAGATGTAGATCACAGTGACAATGGGCATGGAAATAGCGATGGACAAGGGCAGATTCCTAAATCGGCAAATGACAATGACATTAATTTAAAGTTCTATAGGAAATTCTAACCCTAACAGCACCTGCAAATGAAGACTTGATGACTTCGAATTCACAAGTATGATAACTGAGTTTTATTATGTTTACATTATTGTAAAAGGTATGTCGTTAGGTAAAAAGTATTTTCTGAAAGACCTCATACCTCTCTGGGTTTTTGATCTCCTCTGTGATGAAGTTAAGTGTGTCCCAGCCAGAGTAGGAATAGAGCGCTGAATAGAGGGCCAGGGCCATGTCACCAGGGTTCACCTTGGAGCCTTTGAATGAGTCCTCAAAGTTCTGGTCAAAACCTATGACAACAGTGTTGTTAGCCTACACTTTCTATGCTTTGAAAGGTCAAGTTTACACATACACAGGCAATTCCAGTACACTGGGCATGTACATACTGGTGTTAACATGAGGCAGATTGCATACTCTATTTTTGATTGTTTTGTTGCAGAAAAAACTAAGAGTAGTTTTTACTTTTACTTACTGAATAATTCATTTTAACTACATTTTGATTATAAAACGTTACTGGTAAAAGGGCTGGTAGCATTAAGGCAACAGATATTTTTTCCTGAACTAGGACAAAACATCATGTATCGGTAGTGCCAAACACAATCTGAAACACATGCATAAAATGTATAAATGTAGTAGCAACCGACCCATTCAATATGGCTAGTGTTTTGAGCGAGCTGGTCCAAAATCTAAATTTTATCTCGTCTTTCAATCAGTAAAAAAATATGTAAACAAAATAATGTGTGAAAAAGAGGTCCCCCTACCTTGTGCCAGCTTAACCATGCCAGTAATGATGATGACAATAAGAGCTAGGACCTTGGCTACAGTGGAGACGACCTGAAGAATAGCACCCCATTTCACTTTCATACAGTTGACACAAGTCAGCAGACCTGATGGAGAGGATGTAAGAAAAGAGCAGTTGACCAAACAGGCAGAGAGCGGTAGATCAAATCAAATCAAATCAATTTTATTTATATAGCCCAAAATCACAATCACATTGCCTCAATGGGCTTTACAGTCTGTACAGTGAACAACATCCTCTGTCCTTAGACCCTCGGTTCGAGTGAGGAAAAACTTCACATGTTGATGGAAAAAAAACCTTTTAAAGACCTTTTAGATGAGCAAGGGTTCAAATTTACAGCCAGCAAATTGGTGACATTTCTAGACAGTTTGAAACTCTGCTCACTCATAAAATTCCAAAAGAATGGGGACATAACCATAGATCATATCTTAACAAACCAACAGGTTTAGGCTTGAACAGCAGCTGTATTTGCACGGCCTTGTACTTCTTAAATGCACTTAATCTCATAGAATAACAAACCTAAACCTAAAGTGTTGCAACTTCCTAAGCTCAGTAGACTGAAGAGGAAATCAACATGTGCAGTTACACACGTATCCCTTTAAGTGCAAAGGAAACAGACCAAATCAAGCAGCTATGTTTGGAGTCCCCAAGGGTAACCGCAAGTGTCTAATCCAGTTAAATGGATCAAGCGTGGTTTATCATGGATCATAAAAGCTGCAAACAATAACTGCAGAGACCAATTTAAAACAGTGCTTCCTCATAAATATATATTGGACTTTACTGTGACTGTCCATTTCAGCTATTGTGAGAGATTCTCCTTCCACATTCAAGAGTAGAAGAGCAACGATAAGTCAATCATACTCATCCGATTCAAATAATGATAACAATACTGAGCAAGTGATGACAGCAGAGCCACTCTGGATTTGCAAAAACAGCTGCATTGTGTCTATTTGGTGCAGTGGAGTGATGCTTTTGGTTAAAATTACATTTGGAGAACAGTGTTTTGTTCATGATTGGGATGAAGACAGACTGTCCTGGTTTTGGCACATCAGCTCCACAGTGACACTTCTCTTACTATGGGTGCTATACAAAACACTATACACTAACAGACACAACAGGATAAGCAGAGCATTAAGCATTAAGTAAAGGGAGAGCCTTACATATGATGGCGGCAGCAATGAGGCGGACAGCCACATAAGGAGCAGAGCAGGTGGGGTAGAAAGGTTGGACCAGGTAGTTGGAGAAGGTCAGACCTATCACTGCCTGACAAGCTGGCTCAACTATCAGCAGCGACGTCCACAGTCTACGGCAGAATGTATAAGTCTTAGTTATTACAATGCATAATTAATATTTTGTGTTAACCTTTAGCAAAAGAAAAAAATATATGCTTGAATGATAATTACATCTGATATTAGCAAACTGCCTTCACTGATTTAATTACAAAATGTTAATTAATTCTTCATAAAGTGACCGGATTACAGTGTCCTGAATTTGACGCTTCTTTGTCCAGCCATGTACTTCATATGCCATTTATGCAAGCCAATCGACTAATCTTACTTTACCCACACTATACTTTATGTCTGGAGGACATGCAAGAAATGACATGGGTTGTAAGTATTGAGTCTCTGTTGTGTTGACTACAGGATAATGTGTTAAAATAAGGTTTTTACAGACAGGAACAGTAAAAAAATATATATATATGTATACCGGATAAAAGCCAAGAAACCTCCAAAGGCCTCCAGGATGTAAGCATAGGAGGCTCCAGATTTGCGGATGGTCGTACCCAGCTCAGCATAGCATAACGCACCAAACACAGAAAATATCCCTCCAATGGCCCACACTACCAGGGACAGGCCAAATGAGCCTGTGTACATGAGAACTCCCTGCAGGAAAACAATTCAGAGTAGAGTGTTAAAAATAAACTAGTTTATTTATGTGTTCCGGTTTGGTTAGGATGACGTGTAAGCCAATATTTGATCTCTGGTGCAAACAAAACAGAAAATGTGGTCTAACAGGAGCTGCAACTATTGAATTAATCCTCCACCATTTCAAATATTTGGAAAATCAATAAATTAGTTTGAATGATATTTTGAAGAATGGCCAGAATTCTGATTGCAACTTCTTAAATGTGAATACTTTCCTGTTTCTTTCATCTTCTACAGCAGTAAACTGAATATATTTTGTTACAGACATTCTATAGACCAAATAACTAACTGATTAATCAACAGTGAACATAATCATTAGTTGCAGCCCTAGTTCTAACACAATGATAGGACAATCTGAAAATATACAGATGTGTGTGAACACTTAACAGTAAATCTATAAAACACTTGAAATTACCTTAAAAATTCAGGTTTAATTATGTTTAAAATAACAGCATACATCTTATATTTTTCAAAACAAAAAGAGCAAGAAACATTTGTAATTGTAATTTTAGGTGGTCTGAAAAGAAATTTTAATCAAGGCTAAATATTCCCCGTCCTAATAAAGCAGAGATTCTTACCTTGGGTGAGACAAAGATGCCAGAGCCTATCATATTCCCTACGATGAGACAGACCCCGTGAAGGAGGGAAATCTCCTGCTTCAGCCGCACGCTGCTGCCCTGAGATGCCGTGTCTACCTCGGCAACCATTCTGAGCAATTTACAGCCTCAACTCAGAGAAGGAAAAAGCGGAGAGACGGGGAGGGAGAAAGAGGAAAGACTGGTTCCAGGGAGCAGCAGAAAGAGAGAAAGAACAGAACAAAATGATAAGAGGGGTGTGGACCAAGTTGAGAAAAAAGGGGGGTGGGAGTGTCACTGGATGTCTAAGACTGTGTCAGTCTCACATAGCCATTGTTTAATCCAACTAGTAGCTCTCCATTGGGATAATCTATAAGAAAAACAAGGAGACACACTGTCACAGACATGCTTTATACATCTCAGTAGACTGTCGAGAATACGAGTAAATGATCCTGATTCAGTCAGTCATTGGTATTTACAAAAAGGTACAAGGTAAATTTGTCATTTTTTAAATCACAAGGGTTTCAAAAACAAAACTGTGTTTGGGTCTTTTGTGCTACATCCATCTTAGAAAACGGAGGTTTGATGATAAATTAAGGAGTGTCACAGCCTGGGGAATGAAGCTACTCTGTATTTTCGTGGTATGGCAGCAGATACTTCTGTATCTTTTGCCAGATGGCAGCAGGGTGAACGGACTGTGGCTGGGGTTGGGGTTGGTGTTGTCAACATTTAACCCTATGGGGGCTGTTCTGAATAGTTTGAGGCTTAATTCACGATGTTGAGTTTTGCTGTGTGACGCTTTTTAAAAAAAAAAAAAACTTTTATCTTTATTTATTAATTCTGTTCACAGGCAGGCAGAGTTGGCCTGTCTGCTCTATTTAATGGTCTCAGAGACACTGAGGCAGCAAAGAGGGACACAGAGACAAGACGTATAAACCATGAGCTTTCATGTTGGTTTGCACTTGCACTAGTTCCATCAATTGTCGATCGATGACATGTCTATTGCCAATATATACACCGATCAGCCACAACATAGAAACCACTGACAGGTGACGTGAATAACATTGATCATCCCATCAAAATGCGATGTTCTGTTTGGAAACATTGGGTGCTTACATTCATGTGAATGCCACACGAACCACCCATCCAAACACTGTTGTGGACCAAGTTCACCCCCTCAACAATACTACCCGGTGGTAGTGGCAGCCCCAGCAGGACAATGTGCCCTGACACACCACAAACACTGCTCAGGAGGAGCTCGAGGAACATAGTAAAGGGCCCAAGGTGTTGACTGGGCCTCCAAATTCCCCAGATCGCAATCTGATCGAGCATCTGTAAGATTTGCTGAGCAGGTCTGATCCATGGAAGCCCCACCCCCAACATACAGGACACATAGGATCTACTATAAAACACCCTGGAGCCAGAAACCAAAGGACACGTTCAGAGTTCTTAAGTCCATGCCTTGACAGGTCAGAGCTGTTTTGGCTACACAGTGGGAACCTTCACAATATTAGGCAGGTGGTCAGAATGTAATGCCTGATCAGCGTATCTGTAACCTCTTGTAACCTAATAGTCAGCCAGACCATACCTATTTTTCTTGGAAATAGGTGTTCAAATAACATCAAGGAGCCAACTCTGACACCTGCATAAACTGAGGCAGTTAAAAATGGGAAGTGAGAGGCTACGTGTCAGTTTATGCAGGCGAAGGGATGAGCCGTTCTGAAATGTAACCTGGTGCCAGTCCATGAAGTTCTTTACAAATAAATAGAAAAAAACATCAATCCTGTACTTCACTGGTAGCCAGTGCAGAGAGGCCAGAAGAGGGGAGATATGGTATCATTTCCTGGCACCCGTGAGAGGTCTCACTGTGGTATTTCAAACCAGCTGCAGATATGATAGGGCCAACTGGCTAATTCATACGGAAAGAAAACTGCCGTTATTGAGGTGTGAGGAAAGTATGAGCCAAAATTCGCAAGTGATCTACGCACAGCAATGATTTTAATTTGGCGACAGATCTGACACGGAAGAAGTTCATGCTGACAACTGATTAAACCAGAATCAAAAGGAAATACTGTGGTTCTTTGACTAAGATTTTACATTTGAAGACGGGGGCCCAGAGGGCACTGATGACAAGTACTGCAATGCAATATGACCTCTGTGTGCAGTCCATACAGAAGGTCATACTTACAAGAAAAGGTCATACAAGAAAATGCATCTTTACAAATCTAATTGCAGAACTGTCAAGTCAGCATGGTCGGTAAGTATTGGGTCATCATGTGGCTTCCATGTGTCTAAACATAACATTTTCAGTGCAGACATAGTGCCTGCAGACAGGTCACCACAACTCGGCAGTCGAAACAAGATCAAGGCCCGATACTGCATGCTGATAATCAGTCATATAGTTTAGGGCATCATGTTTACTTCCTTTAGCATCACGAGCATGCGCAGTAGTAAGTGCTCTGTGATGGACAGGCAGCATGTGTCCCATAAATTGACCAATGAAATTAGCGAGCATCACTTTTGCCAGTTCAAACCAACATGGCTGCGGCGCCTCTTCTCACAAGCTCAACATACATCTGAGTGGAGGAAATGACTTTATCCTACAACACTCAAAGCAACATTTACTGTTTACACACACGAGGAAAACACATGTAGACGACATTCACAAGGAAAACACGTGTAGACGACGAGAAAGTTATTCAACTTTACTGCCCGCAGCTACTGAAGTCACACTTTTAGAAACATCGTCCACTCGTGAGTCAGAACAAAGTTTCCGCTGTGAGGCTGATCCCGCGGACAGCGCGCAGGCAGGATGGAGGGACATGAAACGTGGACGCGGACTACTTTAAGGTTGCAGCGTGAACAACGAAACCACGTTCATACTAATGAATCCAGCTGGCAATGTCTCTATAATTCACGGTGACAAAAAACACCCGCTCCTGCTCCTGTTAATCCTCTCTATCACACCAAAAACCGCCGCCTAGAACGACCCCCCTTGTTCGCACTAGTCCGACACACACATGCACGTCAAGAGGTGATGGGGGACTAATTAATAATTTAACCATGTTCACGATATTAATGTCAACTCGCGAGCTGACATTAGTTCTCATCTTGTACCTAATGTGCGGCTGTGCTGCTATGTGGCTAACAGAGCTAGCTCAACACGTCACTGAACAAATGATGCTACACATGTACATGCTAACATTAGTATGTGACATACACAGAGCTGTATGACGGTGGCGCGCGTGTTTGAGGGGAAACGCCTCGACTACGTGTCCTTTCACGGCTCAGCATAAGGTGTAAAAGTGACTTATCCGGAAATGAAATATTGGAGAAAAGAATTACCTTGGTGTTGTCGTCTTTTTTTCCAGTGGAGAGGGCTGCACATGTGCCGCGTTTCAAGCCTCACAAGCCCAACTTTAGCCAGTCAACATCTGCAGCTAGCTCCTCCTCAGTGAGTCCTCAGCAGCAGCAGCAGCAGCAGCTCAGGGATGGTTGGCAGTCACCACCCGCCGACAGACGGGGGGGCGCGGCGTGAAGATGATCAAACAACCGGTAAAAAAAAACAAGAAAACCTCAACATAAATGTTTATCAGATGCTTTATCTTTAATCAATTGCACCGATTTCAACGTCGCTTCCATCCCTCAACACTGTACAATTCAGATACACGCGCTAATGTTAGTAGTATTACCTTTGGGTCGGCGCATTGATTTGGGTAGTGATGCGGTCACACAGGTGTGCCGCTGTGAGATTGCACCGGCAGTTGACAATATGGCCGAATTATTTATTACCTATGACTTAATACACTGTAAAAGAAAAAAGGATCCAAAGGTCGCTGTGAGTAGAAATAAAGGTAGTGTTTTGAAATATTACTTTAGTAGAAGTAACATTCGCCCACAGTAATAGTGCTTGAGTTGAGGTTAATCTCGTTTTAAAGGATCTATTTGTAGGAAAGCTGATTCAAATAATGACGCGTTGGGATGCCAGCCGAAAAGTCGTACAGCCTCAAAGCGTCAATATTTGACGGAATGAGACTAAAAAAAAATCAACTTTTCTTAAAAATAGCACCTTTAAATGTACTTATCAAAAGAATTTTCCATACAATATAGTGACGTACTCAAAGAACAAGTATGAACATGTATTTGCATATAGCTGACATAGCATATATTGTTTATTTAGTGTTGTCAGTATTATTGTGAATCTGAATCAGTCATTTCCTTCTTCTTCTTCTTTTTTTTAAAAAATGTGACTGCAGATAAAATGAATTAAAGGGGCACTATGTAATTTTGGACACAAAAGGAGAACTCAGAA
The DNA here is from genome assembly GCA_903131615.1 of Diplodus sargus. Lineage (NCBI taxonomy): Eukaryota > Metazoa > Chordata > Actinopteri > Spariformes > Sparidae > Diplodus > Diplodus sargus. The sequence continues at coordinate 4,013,715 of CAEMYA010002128.1, forward strand.
TTGTAATATTTCCAATATTAATGAGGTTATAATACAAACTGTAATATGTATCTTTCCCACAACTGAATAAACAAGCTGCTGTCAGATGAAAAAAAGGTCCCTAGCACACTGTTTGAAGCGAGACAGGTGGCAGGGTCCGCCACATATAAACAAAGTAAAACAATTTGACATTGTGTTGTCTTTTAAGGTCAGTTTGTTTATTCAGTTTATCCAGTCATGAAATGAGAGCATTTGTTAAGGCCTTAAAAATCAGAGAATGAAGAATTTTCTCTTCTGAGGAAATGTTCTCCCCAAAACGACAAGTGCACCTTTGATTTAGAAATGTGCTACTTTGGCTCTAAGGCAGCATTCAATCAAGTAACTAGTATGGTAACTAAAGTTATCAAATAAATGTAGTGAAGTAAAAGTCATGATAATATTTGCCTCCAAAATTGTAGTGGAGTGGACGTATAAAATGTCACTTACATTCAGTCAGTGTTTATTTAGAGATGAGATTGCTAATTCCCTGTATTTAGCCCCCAAAAACACTTTATTTTAGCATTTTTACCGCATTGCTTCCTTTAGTTTCAGTGTGTTATAATCTTTTTAATTTATATTCATACACTATGATACTGCCGTCTTATTTCAAATACATTTTTTGTTTGTTTTTTGAAAGCCGCTATATAAATCTTTTTTTTTTAATCTTGTACCCCAACTTGAATTCTTCATGCACTCATTCTTTAAATGCTCACAACAAAAAACTACAACTTTATCACAGACCCCAAGTAAAAGTCTGCTCTGGTTAATCAGTGACCATTCATGAGGTCCCACTCTTGACTTTTCCATTCTAACTAAACAGAAGCAATGCTACGTTGCAGTTACTTTTGCTTGGTTGTGCATGCAAACATGTGCTTTTTGATAAGAAACATGCCAGTTGAGGCGGCGGTACTTTGTTTTGTACACATACACTTGGATTTGGATCTCCTGCAGCTGTTAGTAAAACTAGTGGGCTAATAACTGATAAAAAAAACAACTGTGAATTAAACTGGATTTGTCTCACTGAACAAAGCAGGATATACAATGAATGATTCTATAGGGTCCTTAAGGATAAGTGTTGTAGAATAATTTCCCTCAAGCTCAATTTGAGATTTGCTGCCACCTAGTGATCGTTGTTTTAATTATTCCACCCATTTATTTAGTGAGCTATGATTTCACCATCAGTATTTTCTGCAGTTAGCCCACAAAAAAGACATAACTGGTATGATTCAGCTGGTTGGCCGTGTGCACGGGTCAACAAATAGGTCAGATGAAGACTGTGCAACTACTTGTAATTCATTTTTCTAATTATTCCAGAATTGCATCACATTACATTGTTTATCTTTCCAAACAACCAGCCATAATGTCTCAATGTTATGAAAATGATATGTATATACATTCACAAAGTATCCTAAATCTAAATCGTGTCCTTTTTCTAGAGTCTCTCCTCTTCCAGCACCATGGACAGAGAGTGTGTCTGGTCTGATCATTAGCACAGAAACAAAGAGGGAAACACCCACATTTGTTGAGGGCCTGAACTCTCCAGCACAAGGGGACAGTGGATTTGTCAGGCCTTCGCTTAGAAGAGGCGCGTCAAGGGAGCGTGGTAGCCAATATGCTCTAGGAGGCACATAAACGCTCATTACTGGCCCAGTGTCAAGCCACTTAGATTGTGTATAAAGACTTCCTGTCTGTAATTTCACAATAAAACATTTTTAAGTCGTGCACGATGTATTGTGTGGGTGTGTGCAGTTTTTTTTCCTTCGGTTGTGTGACTCGATTTATCCTCTGCATGCATTTTTTACAATAATGTAGCTTAAAGGGACTTAGAACTCAAATGTAATTCTACAACCTAGGAGTTGTTAAAATCAATGATAAACTTTTTAGCCTTATGTTTGACTATATTCCTCACTGTACCCCTGTGCAGCCTAACTATTATCATTGTTTGCATATCAATTAATGAACTGATTTATTTTCTCAAGTGGTTTGATCTAGAGCTGTCACGGTATCAGATTTTCACCACACAATTATCATGGCCAGACAAATTCGACTATTGACATTTCGAGAGGAAAACACTAGCCATCAAATATATATTTAACTCTGTTTACTTTGTGCTTTGTCTCTCTTTTTGAAAAATGAATTAACTCAAAACATATGTGTAGGAAGGTGGGGAAATAACCGTAAATGTCAAATAAGCATACAAAATGACCAATTACTATCAACAACTCAACTACTAGTGAAAAGCAAAACTGATGGACACATAAATAAAAGCTGAACACAATACTCTTATGTGTAATTTTTTCAATATTTCAATTTTTTAGTATCATGGTTATTGTGGATATCGTGATAGTGTGACACCCCTTTAATGGTATATAAAATGTCAGAAAATAGTGGAAAATACCAGTTGAAGTGAATTAAATACAGCTCATAATATTCAAACAAATGTCCACAAATCTAATGTTTTCAGTATTCTATCATATTTGAGTAACAGCACATTTGAGAGGCATGGAGCAAGAAATTGGTATTCCATGTTTGCTTGGAAAAATCACTTAAATTATGAATCAATAAAGGCATCAAAAGGGTTTGCTGATTAATACTGATTAACCGACACATTGATGCCGCTTTCCATAATGTCAGTCTATAGGTAATGACCTTATGAAACTGTGTGACTCCGCGGCGTTCGTGTCTTTTATTCTGAAGGTTGCGCCTCCACACTTCCGGCGGAGTTCTAGTTATTTCCCGCCGACCTGACGCAGCTCATTACAGACCACCAGGCGCACCGGCAGCCCCCGTCTCTGCTGACTCAGTGCCTTACCAGCATTCCCTTCACCCCGAGATACAGCATCCAGCAACCGACGCACACTCCTCCGGCCAACCCGCCCCGGCACCACCACCACCACCGTACAGAGATGGCTAAGACCGCAATCGGTGAGTTTTTAACTTTTTTGAAAAATCTTGTTCTTAATTGTCGTCATATTTTCCTGAGACGAGAGAGGCTTCGCAGGTTTGGGAGATGCTGAGAGGCTGTGGCGACACCCATGGCACAAAAGGATGCTGAGGGGCTGATGACAGGGGAGCGGCCAAACTCCTCTGCAAGTCTTTAAATTCAGATTGAAGCATGTTTTTCCCCCATAATCCCCTATTTTCCTTTTAGCTAATATAAGTATAGAATAAATAAAATATCCTAAATGGCGCGGGTCAATACGAGACAGTTTTGGGTCCAGGTTGTCGTATCAGTGACGCATCTTTATATTTAAAAAATTAAAGCTGTAACAAAAATCAGCATTTATTATATGTCGACACGAGGAATGCGTTTTTTTTCCTCCCCTCACGCATCAGCATTCGGTCGATGCCTGCCTGCCGCACCTGCCCCTCACCGCCTGACTCAGAGCCGTGCGGCATAATGCAGCGCAGGCGACCCCACCCAACATCTCCGGTCCCCCCCTTCGGAGCCAAGAAGCTCGGCCCCGCTCTCTCCAGGGTGCGCCTCACCTCACCGTGACGAAATCTCCCTCGTGAAAAGACAAAAAGAAAGAAAGAAAAAAAAAACTGGGTCATGTTAGTGTGGAAAAAGAGCCGCGGTGAAGCTATTTTGCGGGGTGACCGCTAAAAGGCGTGAATGAGAGAGAGAGAGAGAGAGAGAGAGAGAGAGAGAGAGAAGGAGCATCTTTTTTCTAGAATCGCTCTGCAGTCGAGGGAGGAATTTACGACTGGCGATGAAAAACGAGCAGATCAGACTCCAATCCTATTAGGGAGGTTATAGACTGTGAATGTGGACCATTATGTGTGTTGTTATTATTACCTTTATGATTATTATTATTATTATTATCAGGCCTTTGGAGCAATAAAATAAGATTGCATGTCATGGCCTTGTGTGGGTGTGTGTGTGCATGTGTGTGTGTCAGCCTGAGAATCTGCATTAAAGGCCTGATGTATTTTTATTACATTTGATCTCTTTGTGAGGCCTGTAAACACTGGATGTGACCTGCAGTAGCATTATCTAACATTTAAAGGGAAGGTGTGGGTGTCTAAATGGGTGCTGTGGAGAAAAAAAAAAGTGCAGTGCGTGTGCGTGTGTGTGGCCGGTGGAGGGGATAGTGTGTTTGTTTTTCTGCTCGACTAGACACTTGATGGATGGAGGGGCATGCAGACAGACAGCGGTGAGGGTCCTGGACGCCGGCGACTACAACCCTGACTGTTATATTTATTCCCCTCTCCTCCTCCTCCTCCTCCTCCTCCTCTGGAGGACTGGCAGAATGGGATGGGCAGGGAGCAGACACATCATGCCAGTCAGCACGGGTCATTGAGTTCATGTTGGCGCCTCGTGTTTTATAGGTGGTTTTTACGTGAAGACGCTGCAACCATCTCGCACACGAACCGCTCCTCTGAGCGTCCAGCCCCCTCTTGATCCTTATCCCGCACACTTGTCGTATCCAATTAGGTGTGGTCGTTCAGCCAGCACCCTTAAAATCAATCCCTTTGTGCACAGGAACACGAGCAGGAAATTGTACCAAGCAGCCGAATCCAGCAGCACATCTCATCTCCATCACCTGCATCGCTAATGTCGTCATGTGCACACAGCTCCAAAGTCTCCCCCGACTCATAATTCATCCTGATTTATCACCGTGTCCCGTCATCGATCAATGCAGCACACTCCCATTACTGGTTCCTATGACTGTTGCTCTTAAAGGAAGAGGTGACATCAATCCGGCGGTGGTGGTACGCCGTACGCTCCTGATATGTTCATCATCCTCCGGATGAGACAGTTCAGACATTTTAGCGCTCTAGTCTGGCAGAACTGAGATCCAGACAGCTAACTGCACTTATTTTTATATTCAGCAAACAATGATTAATCAATGAATCATCTGACAGGGACTTAATAAGCGACCGTGATGATGATGATCGATCATTTCATTAATTTTTCAGGCACGGGTGCCATAAAAATCTCATGTTTCTTCTCTTTTTCTTGTTTTTTCATGAAAATAAACTGTGAATCTTTAGGGTTTTTCACTGATCCTCAGACAAAACGAGACATTTGAAGGCATCACCGCTGTGTTCAGTAAACTGAGATGTGCACTCTTGCAGTAATCTGACATTTTATACGCCTAAAGATTAATTGATTCTTCGAAAATGATCATGTAAGGGTGTGGTTGAGCCCATCCCTCCTTCATCAAACGACCAGACCTACTCCTGGTCATCTGGGAGCCATATTGTTTCTTTTAATAGCCAATTTTGCTGCTGTAATACCTTCATAATTTTGCCATTATATGGCTGCCGGGTGGCTTCGCTGTAAAGGGGCCTGTACGTGCCTGAAGACAGACGCCAGGCTCATTGTGTTGCTGGGTTATAGGAGCCAAGAGGACAGAAAACACTCTGATACACCGGGTCACACAAATGGTCTTTCGGATCTTTATTCTTAGATTACACTGCAGTGTTTAGTCCTACTGATACTGAGCTGTTTTCATTTGTATATTCTGTGCTTTATTATGTTGATGTGGATCAAACACTTTGAAGAAGCTAAATGGGGATCTGATAACGAATGAAGAATAAAGCCCCGTCGACGGTATCTTGGATGTTTTTTTTCACTTTGAGCATGAAAGACACCGAGTCTGGAAACGGCACAGAGGAGGACTGGTGGCTGAGAGAAATGGAGGCAGAGAAGTACCAAAAAAAGAGGTGTGGTGGTTTTTTGCGCCAACGCAGAATTATAGCTCCTGGGAGAAAACGGCACGGAGAGGGAGAGAGGGAGGATATGCGAGCAACAGATGAAAACGGAGGGTGCTGGTGAAGAGGGATGCGTGCGGGGGAGGAGGAGGTACAGTAGATATTGATGATCTGTGCTCTTTGGCTGATGGATTGAAAGAGGAAGTGCAGCATGCTGGCTGTGCTGGCTGTGCTGGCTGTGGTGGGGACGGGAGGAGCAGCAGCTCTCTGAGAGGATGCAGAGCTGACTAGTTGAAACCAGCCTGCCGGAGAGGAGTGGAGCGGGAACGCTGAAGCGGTGACAGCGCCGTCTGAAATTATTTCCTCTCGTCTCAGATTGGCAGACTGACCCAGCGTGTCCGATGCTGGTGTTTGGACACTTCCTGCTGTGGGGTGTCGCTCTGAGATCATTTGTCATGTGCCTGATCCAACGGGAATGAGTTTTTTCTTCTTTTTTTTTTTTTATCACAGAAGATATATTCTCTCATTTTGGCACAATAGAGAATCTCATATATTTCCGATTAGGGATATGAAAGACAAATCGACGCGGCTCTGAGTTACAGAGCTGGTTTCAATTTACAGAGAGCGCCTTATCTTCCAAGATAACAAAGACATGGAACTTCCTTTGATGCATTCATAGTCAGACAGAACTAAACAAAGTAGCCGCAAGGATTTTTCGTTTTATGTTTTTGTGGAAAATGCCAAACATTTGATGGTACCAGTTCTTCAAATGCGAAGACTCGCCGCTTTTTATATAATTTTAAAGGAGCACTTTGTTGTTTATAAGAAGAAATTCAAAGTCAGAATTTTAATATTTACAATATCAAGGAGTCAATAATACAAACTCAGAGATATTTATATTTTCCAAAACTGAATAAACAAGCTGTTCTCAGAAGAAAATAAGGTCCCAGAACAGTGTTTAGATGAGAAAGGTGGCAGGGTCCGCCAAATATAAACAAAGTTAGACAGTGTGAATGAGAGTTTGTTTATTCAGTTGCTTTAGTCATTAAAAAAAGAAATCAATCAGTGAAGATGTTTCTCTTCTGATTAACATTTCTTCCCCAAAACTACATACTGCTCCTTTAATTGTTATATGTTTGGGTTTTGGACTATTAGTAAGGCAAAAGATGACATTTGGGGACATTCCCTTAGGATCTCAATTGTATAGGAGATTTTCAGGTTTTTTAATATATCTTATTGACCCACTTAATTTTTTTTTTATCAGAATCTAAAAAACTTTACAGTTGCTCCACAGAATAAATTAAGAATAACCAAATATAAATAGAGAAGACAATCACAAATAAGAGTAAGTCAAAATAGAATATATAAAGTAATGAATATACACAATCACTGTAAAGAAACGTGTGCAGGTGACAACAGTTAGCACTAAAACTGTTACCAGAAATAGAGATGTGCCCTGTTCTAGAAAGAAGAAAATAATCACATTAATTGATTAGGAAAAAAAAATAAATTTAATTGCCGCTGTAAACCAGAACTCTAGATCTATTGAACCCAGAAAAGGCCTCATCCACAACTTGGCAACCACTAACCATGAGCCTCTGCTGATGTGCTCCATGAGCACTTAACCCAAATTACCTGCTCCACTGGAGTGTTAACCGTTTGAGTCTTCAGCTGTCAAGTGGGCCTGTGTGTGGGAGAAAATGGCTGCTGGGGTCTTGACATATACACAGCACCTAATGAGCCCCTGACAACCTGACAACCCTCCAAAAGCCCTTCTCCCCCCCCCTCATGTCAGCAGAAATGGTGCGGTCCACTAATTACGAATTAAAGTGCCATCCACCTGAGGTGGCTGCTTCCATTAGGCTGTCCTGGGGGCAGTTGATGGTGGCTGCAGGTCCCACTGGGAGCTGCCCCCGCTGCTGCTTTTTAATCCTCCCGTCTGCCTGGTTATATGAGGAAGGTTTTAAGCCCCACCCAAACATTTTCCCCATCTTTCCCCATC
>CAEMYA010002128.1:4037941-4049925 GCA_903131615.1 Diplodus sargus
TGTGTGTGTGTGTGTGTGTGTGTGACTGGGGGGGAGTGGGAGGAGGAGGAGGAGAGGGAGAGGAGGTGGGGGTGAGCCCTCTTGTTGTATTTCAAGTTCACCCAGAGTTCCCACGCTGTTATTTTCTGCACGGCTGTCTTTGTTCTACCGGTCTCATCACATGTTGTGATTAGTAGGGCCTTTCAGGGGCCGCCCTTTGAAGGTGAGGGCCCGCAACACGACATCATCAAATCCCCCTCCTCCCCCTCCTCCACCCCTCTCCTCCCGCGGTAAAATCAGGCCACCAAACCGACTCGAACTCTGGGGCCAAAATAATCATTGCTGCAGTGACGGTTCACCTCCGCTGCTCCCTCCGCTCTTGTATTAATTTCTGTTTTCGTTCACGTCTAATTTCCTGTTTTCACATATTTTCCTCCGTCTCGTTGAGCCTTTTCTCCCTCTCCATCTGCGCTTTTTTGGTCAGATTGAACTTGAAAGGGATTTTGTCTCTCCAAACCTTCCAGACACTAAATACTGATACTGATAGAGACGTTAGGGTCAGACAATGATAAGACATTAAAGGTGCAAAGAACTGGCCACCTGTCGAATTCATACTCCAAACAAATAGGGGGGGTGCATATCACTAAGGTCACCACTAACTGCTGCTAACTGTAGCTGCTAACTGTCGTTGCTTTTAGCTAGTAAGCACGGCTAGCATATCACCAAGGTAACGCTAAACGCTGCTAACTGTAGCTGCTTTTAGCTCGTAAGCATGGTTAGCGTATCACCAAGGTAACTTCTGACTGCTGCTAAATGTAGCTGCTTTTAGCTAGTAAGCACGATTAACATATTAGGAAGGTAACTGCTTACTGCTGCTAGCTGCAGCTGCTGTTAACTAGTAAGCACAGTTGATTAACCATGCAGCTTGCAGTGTAATCAGTTGACTCTGCTTAAACTGGGACCTCAGAGCACCAGCCTACGAATTGGCGAGGGGCTAGCTAGTTAGCATGCTATCTTCAAAAGATAACCCTGCAACATAATACAGAGATGTCTTAGATGTTATGTCAAAACTAGTGTTCCTTCACATTCTGTTGATAATTTGAGTTCATTCTTGAACGATTTTAACGAAACAATCTTGCACCTTTTAAACATTTTATTAGAAATCAAATTTAAGATCGTCCTGAATTTTTAGGCTGGTAAAATGAGACGTTCCGCTGCCTCCTGTCTGCTCACACTGTACAGTCGAAAAGGGATTTAAATTCAGCTTATTCATAAGCCACAAGTACATTTTTCTCGGCACTAACTTGTCATCAGCGCAGACATAAATCGAGTCTAGACTGTCTTACCAGAGGGATCTGGTTGGAGTTATGTGTGCACACTCACGCTTTGAAGTTTTTAAAGACGGATTCCTCCAATAAATCCCCCCCGCTGCAGTGCCCATTCCATATTTTTGTGTCATGTGTAACTGCATCCGCTGCCGGTATTTGCACAGTGGCCCACATGTCATCAGGTGTGTACTGTTTGGTTTAGATTTGATTTCCTGCGGGGAGCTTATGTGGCTCTAGATGACTTCACGAGTGTAAATTAAGCCGAGCTGCAGCGACGACAGAGTGACGTTGATGAACGATGTTGATATCGTGTTCAGGAACTCTCAGTTACTCCCTAACCAAACAAAGTCATGCTGAACCGTTAAACGCCGGCTGACTTCTGGTGAGGCGGCACTCATCGACGCAAGAGAAAAACGTTCATTCGGTCATTCGCGTTTCATGTCAGCTGTGTCGGTAGTAAAAGTATCACTCATTAATGAGGCTGATTGTGACAGAATGAAACAATAATTGTAGCTGTCTGTCAAAATGAGGGCCAAACTGTAATTAAAGTACAGAGGAAATATAATTTGGCCATGTGAACCGGCTCTGAATGATAACACTAATAATAAAGAAGTCATCACTTAAAGGATCCGTTAAACCTGCTCACCACATCCTCTACTTTGGTCCAATGAATCACATCCTAACTGACTCAGCCGATGATGGATATTAATTAAAAGTTGACGCTGTCGTTTTCTCTCTGCACTTCATGTTCTCAACCCCCCGCGTTGTTTAGCACTGTACAAACCAAACTATGTACACCGAGCTCTGTTAGTTCTCTGAAGCTTTCTTTGGAAACAAAAGAACAATTGTGGTATCATGCTGAGGTCTTAAAAGCAACATGATGTCACCTTTTACCTTAAGATAACAGCTTTAAAAATCATTTTGATGGTGCAGCGTCTCTTAATAGGGCGAATGGTGTCTCTGTTTGTTGTTCTCTGAGTTTTTGATTGCAGTTGGTCTGTCAGACAAATAGCTACAGTCCTGGGATTTGTGTGTTTACAACGGTGTCGCACTCAGAAACTGTGGGGGCGGCCAGGAAACTTCTTTTAAATGTGAGAAAAACATAAATGTACACGAAAATAGGCTGGAGAGACGAGAGGAGGAGTGACCAAACATTCCCTTCGGATGGCCAAAAGTGAAACTACCTTGTCAAACCTGTTCAATCGTATTGTTAAGATGCAAAATCATGCTTTTGTTCCCATAATTGACCCACTTCCTGTGCAAGGTATATTTTGCTGGAACAGCAGGCGACATGTGTACCGGAGGCCCCAGCAGCAGCAGTAGCAGCAGCAGCAGCAGCAGCCCGGGTTCAAGTGCTTCGAAAAAAAAAAGCCTAAAAATAATCTTTATATAGAAAAAAAGAAGAAAAAAAAAGGAGCATCTCACAGGCTGAACTGAACCTTACAGTGGGCCAACTGTGGCCTGCGGGTGCCACTTTGGGCAGCTCCCGGACTAGAGGAATTTAAAAGTGATGACAGTTAAATCGTGTTTTTATAGTAACTGCAATATGGAAGTGCGCAGTAAACACACTGCAGAATAATCGTTTCATTCTTATGTGCCTTTTTCACTCAGCAAAGGCAGCATGCACAAATTGCTGCTCTGCATACACCGGCCACGCATTCACGTGATTCGGCCAATCGGATGGCGCCCCGGCAATCCTCAGATTAATCTGTATCAACAGTGTCCCTATTAAAGCAGAAAGACACAGGAACTGTAGAGCTAATATTTAATATTTGTTGGTGGTATCGGAAGTCATATATCGTCATGGCAATACCAAAAAATGCTATCACACATTGCACAACATAGTGCAGGCCCAAAACAAACAGACAGAAATCATAGAAAATGTGCAGTAGACTCGGCACGTCTGATAAGATTTCAAAAGCATATTTTGTCGCCATAATTGAGGGACATGAATTTATTAGACACAAGACTACATTTAGTCCTCTCTCCATTTTTAAAGTCACTTAAAGAAGCTGCATATTGGACCGCCATTGGTTTTCCAGTCGTGAGGTCATAAAAGCGCGCTTCTACAAACAATGTCTAAAAAATCAGATTTAGCGTAAGCATGGAGAAATCAAATATCTTCTTAAACCGCCCTCTCGTGCGTCCATCTGCGGTGAAGCTCAAACATACAAGAGAAGCAACAATAAGCAAACCGATGTTTGAGTGGAGGCGCCCTTTAAATATTTGCTGTAGCCGAGCACCGCAGCTTTTTGAAGGTGAGCCGCGGTCAAACCGTGGAGAGCCGCGGCGTCTGCAGGTTAGCCGCAGACAGATGTTCGTCCGCTCCAAAACAATACGCCGAGGCAGCTCTCTGGTGAAACCCTGCGGAGGGCGAGCCTTGTTGTTGTTTATAAATAGAGCCGTGTCGGAGCCGTGAGGAAGGCCAACTTTGTTTCCCCTGACAGGGAGAGGAAGCGACGGCTAATTCTGCTCCAGACGTGTGTGACACCCGACCATTGTGCCTCAGAGAGGGAGAGAGAGAGAGAGAGACATTGTTCATGAATGTAAGTATCTGTAGGAGGGTGGGCTGTTTGTGAGGCAGGGGTGAGGGCTATGTGTGTGTGTGTGTGTGTGTGTGTGTGAGAGAGAGACACCCTAGTATTGTCCTTCAGAGGGGTGGGAGTCTGAACGTGGTTTCATTGTTTGCTGTTGTCTATCGCTGACAGTTCCCCTGTGAGTTCTGTTAACAGGGTCCTGTGGGTGTGTGTGTGTGTGTGTGTGTGTGTATTGAGGAAGTGAACGGCGTGTCAGAGTTGACCCACTGACACTCGTCTCTGTCTTGTCCCCCCCATGGGAAGTGTCCGAGAGCCTCCCTCTGTCACACACACAGAGACCCAGAGAGAAACTCGCCCCTTCTCGATGACACAAGACAAACGTTTTCTTTTGAAGATGCTCTTTTTTTTTTTCTTGCGGCGGCTTTTTTTTTGCCCTCCTGTGTCTTTAAGTGTCTTCTTCTATTCGAGGACATTTTTAGAAGCTCTTAAAATGTGTTTGTGTTTCATGCTCGAGATTATAATACCTGAAAGCAATGCAAATAAACACTTATTTGGCCTTTTCAGGCCTTAATGGGATATTTTAGTAGTCACTCAATTATTTTCTCTCATGGCTCAAACCTCAGCAGACAATGTTGTCACAAACTGGTTTGAAAATCACTTGTATTGCAGCCCTGTCTCAGAGAAATTACTCTTTTGCAACAGTAAATGACAAATGTAATGACATCTGAATTATGCTTATTATTAAATGATGAGGTAACAATTAACTTTTGCACGTTCCTTCATTTTGCGTCCCAACATTATCTACACTTTGTCCAAAAGGACTTACACCGAATGCTTTCAAATATGACGACACTATGCGAAAAAATTGAGAGAGTCGTTTGAGTCTAAGAAGTTCATCATAAAAAGCAAACTGAGAGATGGATAGAGAGAGGTTTTATTGTCATTACATGACAAAACCTGGTTTGGCTTCTTGTGCAGAATACTGGAATGCATCTGCTAAAAGATATAAAAGCCATGATGTAAAAAAAAACAATAATAAGTAGAAGAAATTAATAAATAGTGATGCGAAAAATTTAACTTAAAATACATGGGCTTGGAGTTGGTCTCAATTTTTCAACACACCATTAATCTCTCATAGGTTCCGACTGTCCTCGCAGCCTGTCCACATCAGAAAAATAACCATAATATATAGAAGGTCAACTTTGAAAGCAGCTTATTACAACCCATATTTGCAAAACAAGCACGGAACTTCATTTTAACCCAAACCATAATGTTTTCCTAAACCTAACCAAGTGGTTCAGTAGTCTAAACCCAACCAGTCTGTGAACGTACTGTATGATGAATGTCTGGTTCAGTCGTTAAGGTATGAGGACGTGTTTCATTCCTTCCCTGTCTGGTCCACTTAAACCTCAAGCCCACTGAGTTCTGTTGAAGATGTAAATCTTTAAAAATGACTCACAACAATATATAATGTCATTGTTTAGAAAAAGGCTCCAAACATTGTTTGCTTGGTGGGGGAACTTTTTTCAGCGGCAGATTTATACACATTCGTTTCCCTGGGGAATATATAAGCAGCAAGACAGTGTTTGCAGGATTGTCTGAGAATAACTGTCATTGTTCATGTTTTATGAAATGAAGGAACACAGTCACCCGGAGCAACAGTGTGACTCATTTATATGTTGTTGGACAACAATGAAGGTGTATTTCAGGTTCTGGCTGCACCAACTGTTGATTGGATCAATACTTTTTTTTGTTGTTGTCTTTTTTGTGGTACGACAAGAAGGAAAGCACAGACATATTAGCAGACATATTCTTTAAAACAGAATAAAAATACAGCTCTACATATAAAGTATGTTGTTAGCATTAGCACAACTGAGTTTAGCTGATCAGCTTCAGGGCTAAATCGGCTCTGCTCTCTCAGACACCTGTAGCTCTTCCCAGACAGCAGGCTTGACGGACATATATTGTAGGGATCACGTCTGCGATTCTTTCTTTACAGGAAACTCAGACGACCTGAACACACCCTTCATCTGCAATCCTCTGATCTTCTAAATGTTCACTCTAATCCTCAGTCTGGTACATATGATATCTGAATTCAACAGGTGGATGGGAGGCAGACCTCAGCTGACTCCCATCCAGGAGTACCTGCTGGTGGGTATTCACAGGATGTCATCGTAAGCGCTGTCTGGGAGCGGAGCGGCTGGTGTTTGTAGGGGGGTTTTGGGTGTGACTCATGTCTGGAGTCGGTCGAAACTCCTGGTGGGTGGTCACGGCGAGGAGAGAGTGAGAGAAAGTCGCGGAGAACAAAGGCGCCGATCTAACTTTCATCTCGACTCGAGGTAATTATCGCTCTGAGTTTGACCCAGTCACACTTTCAAACCGGCCCCCGTGCCCCCTGCAAAAACCATGGATTTTGTCCTGTTTTGACATTTTTACACAACGAAGAGCATATAGGACGGGAGTGGCAGCTTAGATCCGAGAGAGAATAACCTGCTGGCATGCGACAGAAGTCACGAGTAGCGTAAGAAGTTCACGGTCTGTGCCTTAAATTTGATCCTTTGATACGGCTGCAGTGCGATCTCCGCGCCTGGCATGAAGGTATGTCAGCTGTGAGGCGAAAAACAACATTGGTTTCATGCGTTTGTCGAGTGCACGCACGCACGCACACACACACACGCGCACACACACACACACACACACACTCCCAATGCACACAAACTCCTAATCGCTCATCTCTACCCACTAATTCGATAACGAGCCTGAACAGTCGAAACATGTTTTAACGTTTGACATTTGGCCTCGTGAAAAAAGTAAAAGGGAACCAAACGAGCCTCCCTTCGGTATCTTTGCAGTCTTGGGATCGAGCACCCCCACCCCTCCTCCTCCTCCTCCTCCTCCTGCATCGAGGGGTTGCCGGTCCTCTGACCCCGGTAATGACGGAGGGTCAGGAGTCAGGTTGTGTGAAGGGACCGTCTACGTCTGCAGAGCGCGTGAGGAGCGCCTGGGAACCAGAGCTCGCCGTGTGATCCCGTGAAATTGATCTCTCCGGAGGGGACCAGTGTGTGTGTATTTATTTTATGTGTGGTGGTTGTGTGTGAGTGTGTGTAGGAGGGGGAGAGACCGCGACAGGAGACACACCAGCGGAAATGGTAGATCTCAGCGGTCGGGCTGTCGTGCCGTGACCAGGGTGCCCTGTCTGCCTGCTTGTCTACAGCAGGGATGACAGGAGACGGCGGAGGAGGGAAAAACTTAAAGCTTTATTGTTTCCTGAGAAAAGAGAGAAAGAGGCAAATAAAACCCTCCAAATTAGCATTTCTCCTCGAAATAGCTAAATGCAGCACAAGGCTATCAATCTCACGCAGCCAACAGAGAATGAAAGGAATAGGCTGACATTCTGGGAAATACGTTTACTTTCTTGCAGAGGGTTAGATGCACACTCACTCTCATGTTTGTAAGGTAAATACTTTATGCAGCTGGAGTCAGCAGCTGGTTAGCTTAGCCTAGCATATAGATTGGGAAAGTGGGCCTATCCAACTGTAATGACGGCCTATCATTCCAAAGAACAGAACCTCAAGTCCGAAAAACGCTGTAGCAATGGAAACTTCTGGCTCGCCGAGCAGCAACAAACACCTCCAAAGCTCAGTAACGAACACATGTCAACTTAATGCTAAGCTAAGCTAAGATACTGCTCTCTGCGCCTAGCTTTATAAAACAGGCAAATAGGAGAGTGGTATCCATTCTCTCATCTAATTCTTAGTAAGAGAGTTAATAAGTGTAATGTTCTAAATGTTTAACTTTTGCTTTAATGGGGAAACATGTAATATGTGGCCAGAATTCAAAGGACGCTCCAAAAATATACAATGGACAACGGCTGCTCATGAAACCATTTGTGAGCTATTTTTGGCTGAACCTAGGTGTTGTTTGCTAATTAGCTTAGTTAGCCATAATGAGTTATAAAGGCTATGAGGGGCTATCAGACTGTTGCGATATTGGGAGGTATTGGGAGAAGGATAGGACTGGCTGGAGCTAGCTGGTTAGCATGCTAACCTCCGTAGACATTTCAACACTGTTGTTTCTTCACATTTTCTTTGTTGATTATGTTAGTTCATTTATTTTTTTATTTTTTTCTAAGTAAGTTTGGAGGCCTTTTTATGCAGGCAGTTGTTTTCTATTCCAGCTGTTTTCAAGGACGAGAACTTCATCCGTTGAGGAAGGCAAAGGGATGTATTTTCAATCTGATTACCTCCTCTTCCACCATCCTGTGTGCGCAAGTTTAATAATGCATGTTGTTTTTCCTCGTGCTCCAGCAGTGTAAATGCATTGACCAATAACCTCTCATGAAGAGTGTTTCCTAAAGAGAGCGACGCACGAGAAGAGGTTGTTTTGATGTGTGTGTGTGCGTGTGTGTGTGTGTGTGTGTGTGTCAGTATCTGTGAGACAGACCCCTCCAGTGGAGGACCGCGGCTACTCTTTCATCTTCAGCATCTGCTATTCTTCTTAGAGCTCTCGGGCCGATCCTCCCCTGTCTGTCTGCTCTGCCTATTTAGATGCGACCACTTCAGTCGTATCTGCAGGCTCGTTATGGCAGCTACAAAACCAATCCCTCCTTGTGCTTATTCAATCACAGAGGGATCTCGTGAGCTTTCTCATCTGTCTGCTCCCTCTCGGAGGCTTTGCACAGACATTTTCGAAACAATCAGATCTATTAGTTGGGACTTGTGATGTCTGATCCCTCCGCTGTACATGGGGCCGCCGTGGAAATGTGGCACACCCCGCTCGGAAATTCCTTGAGGTTTGGGAAAAAAGGAGAGAGAGAGAGAAAGTTTGTGAAGTACCCAGTCAGAGTTTAGCATATCTTTGAAGCTGTGCCAGGAATGTCATTATGAATGGATATGTATGCACTGTTTTATTATGTGAACGATGGCGAGGGTGACGGAAGGTGTCACATCAAACATCCAGCACATTTACAACAATGACACAGATGGGAAATAAGCAGATATACAACAATGTGTTTTCCATAAGCACAATATAATTCAATGAACTAGTACACTAAAGAGCCGATCAGTGATTCACTATCATGGTTTAACAACCATCAGTAGATTCTCATGAATATAAAATGTCTGTATTAATATCATGATGTGTATCACTGTGTTATCTGGCTATTTTATGCATTGTTCCCAGACCTTTTGTATCATAATTCAAGAACCTGTGTGTGTTCACAAGAGTCAAACTATTCAAAAATGTGTTATGAGCAAGACGACACTTTAGAATGTGCAAAATAAGCAAATTCGCTGTCAACTCTTGTAGTTTTGTGTCCTGCTACACAAAGAATAGACCATATTTATGAAGTACGTACGACAGCTTCCTTACAGATGATCAGTAAACAGTAATTAGGAGGTTAATGAGGTTAAACTCTTAAAGGTGCAATATGCGTTCAATAATAGGTTTGTCAGGATGGGATAAACTTCTACTTTTACCAGTTCTTTTTAAAAACCTGTTGTTTTACTTGTTCTTCAACGTCACAGTGTCCATTAAAGGTGCTATCTGTAACAAAAAATGATATCTGAGTCTCAAACATAACTCTTGTATTGTAGTTCTGCCTCACATCGTGGTCAGCTTTTGATTAATCGTCTTGCCAACAATTCACATACATACATTGATATACTGTACATATATTTTTCAAATGTATTTTAAGTGATACTCATTGCTAAAAAAAAACCTCTCAGGCCAAAGATTGGCTCCTATTTTTAGAACAGAGTGACTACTGTAACTTTCACATCATTGCAATTTCATATAAAAAGATCATCTTTAAACCTCCAATAAATGCATATCACACAAAACACAATGTAAAACCATTGAGAATAGAACAGAATGTGATATATAAAATAGTTTTTCACTTTGTGCACAAGTCAAATCCAGGTTTGTGGGAAGTCGCACACTCACCGGGCTGAGAGAGTCTGTCTGATGTGTTGTCATTACATCACTCAGAGACAAGACTCAAAACATTCATTAGACAGACTTCCCCGGACTGTTTGCGTTTGGACTTGTGAGTGACGTGTGTATGCATTTGTGTGCATGCATGCATGTGTGTACTTGCGTGTGCGCGCACATACATGCCCTTAAGAGTGCATCGTGAGCAAACGCTGTGATTTGAGTTGGGTTCACCAAGCTTTGGCTTTGCTACGTGTGTGTGTGTGTGTGTGTGAGTGTGTGAGTGCCTAGTTTGTGTGTGTTGTCACAGAGCGGTTAGCGCAGCGCTGATTGCTGTTTATTTGGTCTGTGGGTTGACACAGAGCCTAGCAGTGAGGAGCACTACTGACAGCTCTGTTTTCATTGGGTCCCTGCGGCCGTACCAACACTAACACTGGGGTCGCGCTCTTCCCTCTGTCCCCCGCACCCTGAGACTCCCACACTGGGCTTCCTGTCTGTACTTCGAAATAACACACAGTAAATCATCATGATTACAACAAGATATTCTCAAAATTGTAGAGGACAATACTGAGAAAAAGTACTGTTTTGCAAAGCTCCATAAACTGAAACGTCGAGACAAGACGTGGCTGATTTTTAAGAATGTCAAAGGAAGGAAAGTCAAGACACGGTGGTGTAAAGATTGCATTTAAAGACTTGAAGAGCTTGTGACCCTCAAAACGTTTAAAGGAATACGATCGATTATTTGCTATCTTGCTGAAAGCTAGAAGATTTATACTGCTGTTGTGACCATATGGTGGCTGCTGTTAACTTAGCTTAGCATAAATACAGGTAACAGAGTGGACCAGCTAGTCTGCTCTATCAATAGGTGTTCATCCACCTAAGACTACTTCTATCGGCACAAAAACACTCGGCAATAAAAAGATAAGAGACAAACTATTCCTTAAAAAAAACTATTTTAAAACGATCATGCTGACTTAAAATGTTGAGGGAGATAAAAATCTATTTTAATTTGCAACCCAACTCTCGGTTTTGTGCATCTTTTCAATCCGATATAAATGCATTGTATCCACTGACTTTATATCTGTGATCTGGTATTAACTGGAATTTGTGAAGTGCGACAACAAAGGTGAAAGTTTAAAGGATTAAACATCTGTTAGTTTTGACCGTGGATGTGGGACGCAGGGGTGCTGATGGTGCTGCTGCGGTATTATAAAACACTACAAACATGATGTGAAGACTTTCATATTAAATTCTGAGGTTTATCAGTCAGCTTCAGGAAGAAAGCAGAATGGAGTCTATGTTCCCCTCATTATGATAACAAACTATGAGGCTGTTTATCTCTGGTATTAACATGCTTTGGCGATCTGATCAGCTCCGTGTCTGTCAGTTTACTCCTGGTATTATGTGTATTGAGCGACCACTTACGATCAGATCTCCTGTTCACATCAATGAGACATTAAACAGGTTGTTTTTCACACAAAGAAAGAAAGAACTTAGCGTGTAACTTAGGCCGAATTTTGAAGAAGGGCAGAGTATTTAAGAATTCGTCATAGAAAACGTTTTATTAAGAACATAAAGTTTCCTCTGACTCAACAACTCACAAAATTGAGCAATTTTATAAGGGAGTCTGGGGAATTTGCCTTCAATTTGTTAAGTCTGTAGTTGCTTTGGCTGTTTTTTTGTAAAATGTGAATTGTTTATTACCATTAATAGAATGTTATCTTGACGATTTTTTTTAATATTAGAAAAAACATGAATGTGGGAGCACAATTTACTATGATGTCATTAACAGAATACACTGACCTCTCACAACCCCCCAACTGTGACTGACTACCAGCATCCCTGCCTTTGACCTCTTTTTGTACCATGTAATGTAAAGGGGGCACCGATTGATTGACGGATTGACTGAAACCTTTTTCACACATGGGACATTTACTGGGAGCAAGCTCTCTATATTACAGGATAAATGCAACAAGTCTATATTTAATGATATAACACAATATTGCAGCTACATATATCACTGAAATGGCCACAACATGACAACTACATGAAAAACAGCAGTTGAATTATACTTCCAAATAAATGGACGGATTTGACTGTGTGACCACTTGTGTTGCTGCCCAACATGAACCGCCATCATAATCCAATAAGAATGATGGACAAAACTGTGTAAAAATATCATTGTTTCCCTTTAAACGTTTTTTTTTTT
>CAEMYA010002128.1:4049937-4069522 GCA_903131615.1 Diplodus sargus
TTTCTGGCTGAACTTTCTGACCACCTTTGCTCATGACTTTTCACGGTTCGTCCACTACACACACAGACGTAAGACAAACCACACACACACACACACACACACACACAGACACACACTCGCACACACACTGACACATGCTGACATGCTCAAGACGGTATATGGTACATGAACACCTAGTCAACCGCGTAATGTGACCTTGTCTCAGCCAGCACACACATGCACACGCACACACACACAGACACACACACACACACACACACTGGTAAAGAGGTCATCGCTTTACCATCTGGTGGTCAAACCCCCACCACATACACACACACACACACACACACACACACACACACACACACACACACACAGTCACACATAATTATATAATAACCTGTACTGTCCAAAGAACTGGACTGCCATGTCTGTCTCTTCACCCCACCTAACCACACACACACACACACAGACACACACACACAGCTGACATCTCCCTCCACTGAGAAGAAGTGATGAGAGCACTGGTGAATGAGAGGGGTGGGGTGAGATGCCGAGATGGGCCGGCTGTGTGTATATGTGTGTGCATGTGTGTGTGTCCCTGCTGTAACGGCTGCTCTCGGCCGTCCACACAGCTGTCTGCTAGACACACTCACACACACACACACACACACACACTGAGCGGCTGTGAGAGATCCCCCCCACGACTGCTTCCCAGGCCTGTGACGGAGCGAAAGGAAAGGAGGGGAAACGGCTGGAAGGGATTACACACACACACACACACAAACACACACACTTACACACCAGCGACCGCACGTGAAGCGTCATGCATACAAACACACACACAAACGCGTTATCTTGAAAAAGTTTTGGTGCGAGACAGCTGACGAACAGATTCGTGTTGTTGTTCTCCACCTGCTCCGGTGTGAGCATGTGAAAGAAAGTAAGACTTCATTTGGTTTCTTGAATGTCAGCGCAGAATTTTGTCCTCTGCGCATCTTCAACAGAATCACTGAGGTCTGTGAAATATAACCAAATATGGAACAACAACTAAAATATGTTATAAACAACTAAATACAGGAAACGCAACCAAATATCGAGAAACACCCAAATACAAGTAAGAACAAATAAAAACGGAAAACAAGCAAATTAAGTAAACACAACCGAAAATGGAAATGCATTGAATTATTTCTATTGTTGCAAACAAATTGGTGATTAATATTTACTGAATCTATTTTCATTTGTTTGTGTTCTCAGCTTTCAGGACCGCCGTAAGTGAACCAGACTTGGAACCCAGGGAACGTAGACTTGAACGGAATCATTGGCGTCTGAGCAAACTAGCAAAGGGGAAAACCTTTCCTGGTAATACCTCGACACTTTGACAGCTTCATCAGATGTCAGCAGAGATGTCGACACCGAGGAGTCGGGCTCTCTAACACTTTGTCAGCAGGAAATTGTTCAGAGTTAACAGGAGACGGGACCCCAGTCTCAACAGGAAGCGATGGGCAGCCGCTTTGGTGGAATGGCGTGTGAAACGGGCAACTTTTAATACGGATGTGTCCATTCAAAGCATCTTCTCTTCACGTATAAGGATGTGTCAAATGTGCCACGTCACGTTGCGTTGAAGTGTCAGCGTTCACAAGTGTGTGTCGTCCGAACAGGACCGTCAGATTCATTATGCAAGTGGTCACATCCTCTCGTAGTGAGTGTAGGTTTCGCTCCTGGAAATGTTTTGATTGCAGAAAACTGTGCTATTTTAGTTATTTGTTGAGGGCCTCATGGTATTTTGGACATGCCATGTGAAAACATGCAGCGGACTCAGGAATATTCCCCCGTGTTTATGTTTGTATCGGGCGCTTTACGCCGTGTTTGTTATCCCTGCAGATGGAAATAGACAGAGGCTGGAGTTTCACAGGCACAGGAAAGGCTTTGTTGGCAGTCGGAGCTGTCACTGCAGGCGTTAGAATCTGCATTGGTGCAGCGTAGCCCGAGGCCTTGTGTGGTGATCAGGTCCAGTCGAGAGGTACTGTATGCATTCAGTGGGTTTTTAATGAGAGACCGTGCAAAAAAACAAAGGAAGACGAAGAGAAATAATCAAAGTCACTTGACAGGATGAGGCTCCGTGAAAATCAAAGTTGTGACATCGCGGCCACGGCTCCAGACCCCAGATTTAATGCCTGGTGTTGACCACACATATTTGCTTTGTAGCTTTTGTGCGATTCTCATGAATATTTGGGAGCATGTTGTTTGGGCGACAGCGGGTTCCTCTCTGTGTATGTTTGCGTGAGTGTGGCCGGCATGGTGCGTCGAGCGAGGACTGTTGTGGTTATCGACGAATGCCTCTTGTGAGGGGACGGCCTAACGATCTGGGCAGAAGTTGAGAGGCTGGTGGTGTGTTTGTTGTGTGCGTTGAGAGTGTGGGAGCGAGACAGAGAGGGGAGACAAAGACACGGAGACAGCGGGGGAAAATGGAGGAAGCGAGAAACACACAAGGAGCGGAGTTAAAGGTTAGACGGAGAGAGACGCTCAGGGCCAAACCATACCGAGCGCTTGTGTGCGATTGCGACGGCAGTCACAGGGAAGACAGGAAAGTGATTCTACCTAGCCTGTGTGTGATATGTTGGCAACCTGATCTAGTGGGAACTTAGAGTCAATGTGGGCTGTACCGAGCCACAATCATAACAACAGGAAGCGGCGAGCACGACTGTCGTAACCCGGATTGTTCTACACATTCACTAACTCACATATAGACGATCCTGAACAGTGGCTGGCGCTGGCTCTGAATAGCCAAAACGACCTGTTTAGGATAAATACAATGATGGGCAAACGTTTCACAAGTCATTGTGTAAACAAGATGGACACGACATGTATTTATTTCTGAACGCGTGGCAATGTTCAGATGGGGAAAACAGACTTTTGTGCACCAAATCCGGACTACATGTAACGGAGGTTGCTGGTTTGTACGTTACCGAACCAAAAATTGTGCTCTTCCTGTTCCACCATTGTCACATCGCAGTTATTAATCTTCCATGACCACACACAGATACATGAACTCGTGACTGTGCATCCTGCAAACAGCTGTGTTTAGAGAAGTGCTACTACTATTGAAAATGTGTTTATTTCACTCACTTCCAGATTCAATGCATGTGCCAGCTAGATGGAGATCCAGCTGGGGATCCTTTCAGATGCTGTAATAAAAAAACTAAAAAAAAACTTAATACGACCAGTCTTCTACCCTGAACAGCAGCCTACACTGTGCTGCATCACATTTCCTCCACTTGAAGTGCACCCTTGAGGGCACTTTATCATGTTTCAGCATGCAGTTCTGCTGCACACACACACACACACACACACACACACACACACACACACACACACACACAATAATCAACAAACAAATAAGAAGATAAAACAAGAAACGGTTGAGGAGGTGCTCAAACTCAGCAGCCGTCCTTCTTCTCCAGACTCAGAATCAGAATTCCTTTATTTTGCCTGCAAACGGGGAGATTTTATTGCCACAGCAGCCAAAGGACAGCAACATGACAATAAACAATAATAATAATAGTTCAAAAAGAAACAATAGAATAGACTTGCATCTACATATAAACATAATACTGTACAATATGAACATGTAATTATAAACAGTGTGGCAGTGATTTTGTTATTTACTAATAATACATAAAAATGAGAAAAGAGTTATGTGTAGTTGTGTTGTACAGTGCAGAGTGAGATCTACTGGAGCAGTGCTGGTTGTACAGTCTGACAGGCAGCAGCAGGTAGAAGGACCTGCAATACTTCTCCTTCACACACTTGGGGTGTATCAGTCCACCACTGAAGGAGCTGCCCAGTGCTGTGACAGTGATCTGCAGGGGTCACTATCATAAGTTTATCAAGTCTCCTCCTACCTGCCGCTGAGATGCTGCTGCTCCAGCTGACTACTACTACAGAAACTGGCTGATGCCACCACAGAGTCATAGAAAGGAAGTCAGGAGTTCCCCCTGCACTCCAAAGGACCTGAGGTCATCAGCAGATGGAGTCTGCTCCGACATTTCTTGTATGTTGCTGCAGCAAGATCAGTCCAGTCCAGTTTATTGTTCAGGTGAACTCCCAGGTACTTGTAAGATGTCACCATCTCGCTCAGGCATCTAGGATATTACCATCTGTCTTCTCTTCATATGATGATTAAAACGCGGTGTTCACATTCAAGACATCGTAAATATACAGTTTGAGCTTAAATTCTAATTATTGATATTTCAATTGCCACACGCTGATGTTAGTTCGGATCGTATTTTATTTGTTTTATTTCAGGTTAAATGTCCATGCTAGCTATTGGCTAATCGGTTCCAGCTGAACCAGGAGATCTGGAGGACATCTGCTTTATGACGAGATTAAGATGGGGACCTATAAACAAGTGTCCCTGCTCACCCAATAATGGAGGAGGAGACATTTTCCCACATCGCAGATGATACAAACTAACGATCGCATATTTTTTTTGTCTATAAACAATCATTTGAGTAATCAGTTTAGTCATCTCAATGATTTATAGCAATTCCTCAAAGTGTGTGAGCATGTGTGTGTGTGTGTGTGTGTGGGCGGGTGTGTGTGCGCACGCTCATGGGTGTGGGATCTGCAGCAGCAGCAGCAGCTGGCGGATTATACAGGGCTGATGCGTCCCTCACGTCCTTCAGAAGTTGTCGTCATGCTTCCTGTATTTTGGCCAGTAGTGCATGATGTCACTTCCTGTGCTTGATAACGTGTGTGTGTGTTTGTGTGTGAGGGTGTGGACCACGCCGGCACCCAGCTGCAGCGGGCTCCCAACTGTCTGTCCTGAATGAATGTAACTAACACGCTCACGCAGAACAAAAGGACAAAACATCATTACCGGAATCTCGGCGTTTCTTAAAAGCCGATTAAAAAAACTGAGTCAGTGTTTGTTCTTAGGCGGTGACAGCAGAAGGTGGAGGATGGACGTCAATTAGGGCCAAATTAATGTGGGCTTTTTCCCCCTTTAGCGCCAGCTATGCCACATCCTAAATGTGAAACCGAATCCGGTTTCTACGGTAAATGAGCGGACTCGCAATTTATGTGGTGTCCGTCTGGTTTTGGCAGCGATACAGTTATGAAGAAATGCTGATGCACTGGATGTGAAGTGAGTTCATAAGAACTGAGATTCTGCTTCTTAACAAGAACAATAAATGCCTAAAAAAAACCATAAACCACTTCCACAAGCTACGCCGCCTTTTGATCTCTGACATTTCTCATAATAACACCAAAATACAAGAATTTCTGTTAAAGTAAGAAGAAAAAAAAAAGACTCAAATGAAGTTCATTCAGCCGATTCTAAGTGGTGACTTGAGGATGCATTTTGGATTTGTCTGTCTCATCTACATCAAAGTTAAAAACTGAGTCTAAATACTTAATTGTCTCGTTAAAAGTCATAATAAATGTATGCTGAATGTATAGATGATCTACGCGCTGCCTCTCCACACAGGGGGAGAGCTGGCGGTCATCTACTGCAGGTATAACGCCGACCAGGAGTAAGCACCTCATGCAAGCCCACATCATAAGACCGGAACCGTGTCTCTAAAAACTCAACTTTGCGTGAGCTCAGCCTGTTTTCAGCTTTGTTGTGATGATTTTTCCAGCTAATCCAAGAGGGGTTTTTAATAGTTTATTTAGCTGAAAAGTAGGAACACTTTCTCAACTCGTACAGGGCAGTGACTAAAGATATCGGCAAGCACAGTGGAGTTAAAAGTACAATTGTTGTCGAGTAAATGTGTAAAGTTACATAAAATGGAAATACTTTAGTAAAGTACAAGTACCGTGAAATTGTATTTTAGTACAGCCCTTGATTATTTGTGCGTAGTTACATTCCACGACTGCTGACCCACGTCCTGAGGCCCTGTGGTCAGTCACATTAATCGTTGTGTGCTGGAAAGCCCCGATATTTCACATGAAAATAACCTCATCTGTACATGTTTACAGTCGGCTTCATGACAGAGCCTTTCCTCTATCCTCTCCTCCATCACTCTACCCATCCTTCCATCTGTCCAGTTCTTCATCTCCGTCCTCTTTTCCCCTCATCTACCCGTTCTTGTTAGCGTGACCCCGTTTCTGAATCTATGGTGGCAGTCGGGCTGCTAGGACACGTGGTTCATTGACTGGGAAGGTCTGGCAACGCACTCTTTCCTCTCACACCATTTATTATCTGGACTGGGAGACTCCCAGGACCCAGGAGCTTGCGCTCACACGGACACACAATCACACACACAGAGGAATATAAGCAACATTCAGTGTGAGAACTTCGGCGAGGTCTCTTCACCCGAGTCACACAGATGTTCCTCTTGGCACCTCAGCAGGTTGTGGTGGGGCGGCTCAGGGGGGCTTTCTGGGGTCTGGGGGGCCGCCGAGGGCCAAACAGGGCCCCAGAGCCTGAATGAGAGCTTCCTTTGTGGGACACAAAGCATTGTCTGTGCTGGGAAAGGCCATGAGGATGGGAACACCGCCCAGAGCTGGACACTGAGCAGCGATTCTAGCTCTGTGAGTGTGTGTGTGTTTATTTGAGTCCGAGAGATGAGGAGAGTCAGTCAGAGTGTGGGAGAGAGAAAGTGTGTCCTCGCTTATGACACACAGAGATGACTGCTGTGAGCGTGTGTGTGTGAGCGTGTGTGTGCGTGCGTGTGTGTTTGAGATACTCCAGACTGCTCCATCTCCTATTCAGAGACTTACAGTGAAGTTGTGTGAAAATCTGTCTGAGGGTGTGAGAGAGCAGCTGGAACCAAATTCCTCCCCAAAGTTAGCAAACGTGCTAACGGCGAAGACACTAGCCAGCCGGGAACATGCTAGCACTTTGTCGCAACAACTCCCTGACTCCCTTTCTTTCTGTGTAGTCTGCTCTGAGCTGTTCACTCCCCTCAGTCTGGCATGTTGTTCTCGTGATCGAACAACACTTCGGTTAATACTCAGTTCTAATCGTTATGTGGGCAAACTGCTAACTGTGAGTTAGCGAAAAACGTTAGCTTGGATGCTAAAGTTCGAGCAGTTTATTCAAAAGTCATATTCTTATCATCAGCGCCAGTCTTAAGGCTATCTGGACATCATTCCTGTTCTAGGCTGGAGCATGTTCTTTGCAAAGCATCATGGCCACGCCTCTTTTTGGAAGAAACCAAAAATGATATGGATGTAAATGCAGTTTGACGTGCGTTTTGATTATAATTTTTACAAGTTTGTCTGCTTTCATTTGAAAGTTAAGATGGAGCGGTCGGCCGTCCCTTTGGTCTTTCTCCTTACAAGCGGAGTTGGGAGACACTGCTTATCTGGACACCAATAGAGTGCAATGAGTGATGTATGTTTGTAAGCTAACCTGGAAGTCAGGACTTCCCTGGTTCCCTCAACACAAAGCCTGTGGGACTTTTCAAACGGATCAGTGGCTCCCTTTGGCTCCTTCCATGAAGCATTTCTGAGGGGGTACATATCGAACAGTAGTAGCTCTCGCCAGCATCATAAATATTTTCCACACGGATGGTCAATACTCATGTAGCTCTCTGGTATTTCCATGTTTCCGTAGCTCAGTGCTGCCAAAGTGTGGCCAGTGGACCTGATGTGGCCAACCATAAGGTTCAATTGGGCCACACGTTTCTAGAAAAATAAATAGCAGTTTAAACTGTTTTACATTTTGTGGGTTAAAATCTTCTTTAAACATGGCCGATCCTAAATTAATTAATTAGTTTGTAATAATCTCAGCATATCCAACAGTGTGACAGTCAGTCAATTAAGGGAACTTGCAATTCCTTGTCTGATGTTTTATCTTAACAATACATTTTTAAAAAGGTGTTGTTTTCAATAAATGGCCCAACTTTAGGTTTCAAGCTCAGCACTCCGAGGGAAGAAGTCTGGGCACCCCTGCTTTATTGAATCATGAAATCTTTATTCAATCTCGTCTTAAGTTTCCTTGTTTTAACATGGAAGCATGTTTTTTTTCTAACCAAACAAGATGGCACCCACCCACAGCAGATCTGTTACTTCATTATTAAAGCTCATTTTTCCTGAGGGCCATAAACGTTACTGTATTTCCCCCAAACTGCCACAAAATCATTTATACTTTTACTGCCCTATGAGCTTCACCACAATGAGTATGGTTACTTGAGAAAAATGAAAATACAAAAATATTTTTTTTTCAACAGAAACAAATGTCAACACCAAATTGGCCCTGGGATAAATGTGTTACCATAGCAACAGACGGTCTAACAAGCAGTCCCACCCAGCTTTTCTTTCAAATATGATAAGATATGGTGCTGATGAAGGACCAGGAAGCATGCTGGCTATTTTAAGCCAAGGAGCAAGCTCGCATGTGTGCGTGAGCGTGAGTAACGGGCCAGAGTGGGGGTTTCGGGGACGGTGGGAATGGATGAGGAATGTCAGAAAGCCAAAGAAGGGGAAAGAATGAAGACAAAAAAGCAAAGAAGTGGTTTATGCCCGCAGAACAAAGATGGAGAGAGGGGTTTTTTTTTATAATTGGCCTTTTCCTTCGGGTCCCAGACTCCCTGGCTGAGAGGAGGAGACAGGGGGACAGAGGAGTGTATGAAGTCTCTCTCTCCAACACACACACACATTCACACACACAGAGAGACCGCAAAGATGGTCCAGACTGCGGAGGACTCCAGGAACACATTATGAGAGTTTGGGACCGAGGTGATGTGGAAACCTCGATAAACCATCACCGTCTAATTACTGTCGCCACTGCTCTTTTACTGGCCAAGCACATTATACCAAAACAAAACACACACATACAATCACTCCCAAAGCACCACACACTCACAAGAGCTTAACAAAAACTTCTGAAAAAACACACACACACACACACACACACACACACACACACACACACACACACACACAAAGCGCTCTACTTCAGCATATGTGAACATCAGAGCAGGTTGGCCCCGGGCCCTGAAGCTCTCTGTGGGTAGCTGTGTTTTACATAAGACAAGCGTGACCCTCAGGCACCATATAGTTTATTTGTGTGTGTGTGCGTGCGTGCGTGTGTGTGTCCACTCTACAAACCACCCTGGAAAGCCCCGCTCCCTTAAAAGCCATGTGGGTCTGCAAACCCTGCAGAGCTGCTGTCTCATAGTTTATTCAGCTATTTCTGGGCGCCCCGCTTATTCCAGCGTTTTAAGAAAGCAGGAAACCTGAGAGAATTTGTGCAGAAGTTTACCCTCTCACAGGGAGGTTCAGGAAAGTTGAATGTTTGGGTTGTGTGTCTGGTATTGTTTTCGGCGGCGTTTGCCAGAGACAAGCCTCGCGAGTGTAAGAGAGAAAGGGCACCAGTGATCTTTTTTGCTTTCATGATGCGTTCACTGACATCTTGTTGTTTTCATCCAATAGTAGTGCTGATCTTAGATTCATTCAAAAATATTTTGTGAGATGGAATCACCCCCGATTTATTTTTTTTTGCAGTATTTCCATTAAAAGAAACATTTGAAACGTGTGAAACACCCTACATGTCTGACATGCAGGCTCGTAAGCATAATATCAGTTCATGTCAGTAACATCAAATAATGTCTCAGTGTTTGAAATTCCAAAACATATGAAAATGATTACCCTTCATATGAAATTCAACCCCAGATTACATTTCAGTGGGATCCGCTGGACTTCAATGTTGTAAACTAACGTGAGCTACCGTTGCTCTCAGTGTTAGCGGAGCAGAGAGAGGTGCTCGAGAACGTGCATGAAGTCACTGAAAATCTGACCCGAGTCCCTTCATAAAGAAATCCACAGTCCTGCAGCATTAAACAACTCAAACTTATCATCCACAGGCTGGCATTCGCAGAGAGAGAGAGACGAGGACGGACTCATTTTTCCTGCTACATGTAAACTGTGACAAATTGTTACACAGAGCCCCTTAAGATAAAAAATAAAGTAAATTTAGAAGATTGCCTGGAGAGTTTAAATAAAATAGCTGGTACTTTCCAATTCAATCTTGACAAGTCTACAATACACATCTTTATTTATTTTTTCAAAAAAGACTGATTAATTTAATGAAAAAGCAGGACACAGTAGTCTGTCACAAATATGTCTCAAGCAGGAGTAATGTGTAGATTTGTTGGGGACTACTTCCAGCTGCAGATGAATACAGATTTCTACTACAGTGCCCATGTACCCAACGCAACAATGTGGCAAGCAGGTGTATTTTTAATAGTTTTTGCACAGAAGAATAAGATAATTCAGGGTGCACCAGGACCATTTTGGTGCCCTAGGCGAGATTAGGATTTGAGGGTATTTGTTTCTGTCTTAAATACATTGCTTTTTACTTTTACTTTTGCAAATAACATTATAGTCAGATGTGCTCATGTCTAAATTGTTCCTTGTGATGTCTGATATGTGTGAATATTTGGAAATGAACTCATTAGTTGCTTGATGTGAATTGACTCTTACATTCTCAGAACCTTGAAGACATATTTTGCATACATACTTAACATTTAGCTTTCTGTGCATTAAAAAGACAGGTTCACAATATTTCAGGGGTGGAAACTTCAAGTAACTAATCATTTTAGTAGTAAAAGTGCAATTTTCAGGTACTTTCCCACGTCTGTGCCACTTAAACATGCAGTCTGTTATTTCCCTACATTTACTTGGCAGCTGCAGTTAGATTATGTGCCAATTCTTCTGTAAAAAAAAAACAAAAAACCTGTTCATGACCTTGATCTCCTCCTGCACCACCTTCTTCCTCTGCGGCTCCTCCAGTCAGCCGATTGATGACACATCCACCCTCTCGCCTGCTTCTGTCGTTTCTTGGCATTGAGAGAGTCTAGATCAATTAAAAAAAAAATCAGAACCAAGATGATATGCAAGTGTTGTTTGAATTTTTAAAGTTCATTTACATTAGTCCACAGGAGAAAAAGGTTATACATCCTACTAGATTCTTTCCCACTCCCCTCTGAGGCGTAGTGGCACTGAAGGCAGCTTCCTATGAGAAAGTAACCCTAATGATGTCATCGGGGTTACTTTCAGGGAAACTAGATCAATAAAAACATTGAAACCAAGTGTTGTTAGACCTTTTTAACATTCAGCTTTGTTACGTTTTACGAAACCACTGAGAAAACTGTAAGCGAGGAGCAACAGAAAGCATCCTGACCGGAAACATTCCCAAACTGTAACGGTTCATCGCGGCCCAGGAAGACAGGAAGGCTCCACAGCGGAGGATTAAAACCGCCCAGAACATCACTGGTACCCATCTACGGGGCGTCAGTGACATCGGTGAGGTGAGGCGTCTGCACAGATCCCAGAGGATACTAAAAGACGACACCCACCCCATCCACAGTCGGTCCATCCTGCCGTACCACCGGACTACACAGCAGCAGGGACTGCGTAAGCTCATTGTGCCGGGCTTGATTTAGTTCCATTGCTACGCACATGCAGGACTCTGCATGGGAATTCCTTTTTTTTTCATATATATTTTTTTGGCCTTTAAGGCTTTATTCACAGAATAGCTGAAGATATGATAGGAAATGGGTGAGAGAGAGGGGGAGTGACACGCAGCAAATGGTCGGGACTCGAACCCGGGGCCGCTGCAGCGAGGACAAAGCCTCTGCACATGGGACGGGAATTACGTTTCAAAACGAAGACGAGGCTCTAGTAAGACAAATAAAAAACTATACGTGTGTCTGTAGAGCAGACCAAACAACAATCCAACGTATGATCTCACATTATTTTTGTTTACTACCAAATACAGCTGTTTTGTGCCTTGGTTTGATATAAATCTAGAGAAAATACACAGACGAGTGCCGGTATGCGTACATACACACACACACACGCAGCCTGTACAGTAGCCGGCTGCAGTAGCTCCGGTGGCGGTGTCTGGTTTCCACATGATGAGAGTGTAATCCAGGTTCCTGCCTGCCGCTTTGTTTTCCTCACCGTCTGACTCATCCCCTCCAACCTGTGGGAAGGAGGGAGAGACGGACTGTGTCACTGTCATAACACGGGATTACTGTCTACAATACACTTTCTCAAAGGGATGGGAATGATGCCCTGGAGTTTCTGTCGTCTCCTCTGTCTTTGTCCTCTCGCTTCTCTCAGATTGCACTTTCTTTTTGTCCGTTGGCCCTGATCGCCTTTCCCTTTTCCTCCTCTGTACCCTCCCGTCTCCCAGAGTTTCCCGGTTTACATTCATATTCTAAATGACACACAATAAAATAAAAGACTTTCATCCCAAAACCTATTATAATCGTAGCGTAACAATCCACCTGATGGTAAAGACAGCCTGTATCTTCAGTTTTTTTTTTAGTTTTTTTTATTTTATTATTCTGATACACTTTGAACTCACTCAGCTCCACTTCAGTTCAATTCCGGCTTCACCTGTCAACATTTTTTCATTCTTGCTCACAACAAAGACGTTCCCTCTTTGTTTTTTAATCCAACTATCTCCCTTTTGTTCGCTCGCATCAAAGACTTTTCAACAAGTGCAGATTAGCACATCCTCTAATTTAACACTTAAGATCATATCTCTATGAGAATGTTGTGTTGTGTTACAGCAACGTCGGAGATCCAAAGCCTGCATGACGTGTGTGGATTATTACGAGATATAAAACCCTCGCTCGTATAAATATTTTTGAAAGTCTCTTTAAAGCTTCGGCTTTCTGTCCCCCGAGGGGGTCTTTTACTGTCAAGGCTTTTTTTTTTCTCCTTTTGAAAAAAAAAAATGGTTGACGGAGCTCACTGAAATAAAAGTGATTTATTTATTTGATGCCGAGCAACCTTTTCACAACGAGCCTAACGTCAGTATAATTACTAACATTATTGGATTATGGTTAAAATACCTGGGGTTTAAATGATGAAACCCACAGTTACACTGCAGAAAGGCTCTGATGAACCAACCTAGGAAGAAAAAAAAACAAGTGTAATTTCTTTTTTACTGCTACTTACATTGAACTGTAAGAGTGCTTTCTCAAGTGATCTCATGTTAAAGCTTTTTTATGTTTTAAGGAGGAATAAAGGATTTACGCTGCATCTTCTATTGCACCTTCTATTCCTAAACAATTCTTATATTTTATGCAGCGTATATATTTCAGCAGAAATGTGTGATTTATATCTTTAAAATGAATCAGTTGTAATTAATAATGAAATTAAATGTAGGGGAAGTTCTTGTAAATTATAATGTTTTTAACTGGTTATGAAACAGTCTCCATTTAATGCCTGTATACGCCCTACGCACTTCTTTTTCAACAGCGGTACAGAGACGGAGCAGGGCCGGTCCTGTCAAACACTTCGGCCCACTGGCAAACTATTTGCAAACTTGCTTTTCACCGCAGCAGCTGAAGCAAAAAGCCTTTGTAAAATTAACCGTATGGCTTCGAGGAAACCCCTTAATTGTTTCTGTTTGACAGTCAGGCGCTGCCTTATAAGAAATGAACCCGGAGCGGAAGTGTGTTTTTGGAACAACGAACGTGGATGTGAGGCGCCCCGCGATCATCACCCTCCGCAGGAATATGAGGAGTCCCTTTGCCTGTGGTTAAAAGCTTTTAATTTGAAGAAACCACTGAAGCAACTGTATATTTACTTTCTTCTAGTTCGTTGACAGGACATCTGCGGAGGACCACCCAATACCAGAGAAGTGGCTGTGCTACGAAGGCCCGATAAAATACAGAGGCTACGTCTTGTGAGAAGATCAGCAGCTGCAGATAAGGGACGTTTATATGGCTAACAGCTAGTTTAGCTAGTTAACGTTAGCAAGCATACAAGAGCGCCAACAAGAAGACTGAATATTTCTCTATTTTTTTGTGCTTATTCTCAGTGCCTGTTACAGGGTTGGATTTTATTTTACTGGGTTTGATTGGTCAGCCTGAGGAAACAAGCCGCTCTGTAGTCTGGTGGTACGGCACAGCGCTAAAACAAGGTTTACTTGTTATCCTTTGCCTGCAGGGTCTGCCAGAATCAACAAAAACATTTAACATTATTTCAGTGCTGAAATAGGATTTAACTACCCTACTTCAGCTAAAGTGTTATGAATTATGACCAGTGAAATACAAAATATGTCACAGAGGGCGTGTGCTCAATTATTTCTGATTTCTTGATAAGTTTTTAGTTTTTAATTTACAGTTCACTAAAAGAATAATCTTTGAGTGACAACAACCAACCCAGGGCTGAAAGTGCAGAATCTTCCTTGTTAATATCAGCAGTTTGACAGTAACGGTCTTGATAATTAACTCTTGACTATAACTTATTTTTCTCAAGTCACAAAGACAAGCCTGTTGTTTCACTTGTCCCCCAACGCGCTGACTATCCGTGTGAATCCCAGGTCTTATCAGCCGGCACCTGCGCCGCCGCTCAGCTCGAGCAGACTAAATCCAGCCGGATCACGGCTAAACACTTCGGGATTACAGCACAGTTTAACACTGAAGCACTGACACTGAGGCCTGACAGCCGTCCTGAAGCTTCCGCCCAACATGTTAACAATCAAACCATTTTACACCCATGTCGATTTGATGTGCGGTGCGGCTTCGCTGCCCAAAGCAACCCGTCTCTCAAAGTTTGACAACCCATACGTTTTTATCAGGGTGTATACTATCCTTGGCTTGTAAAGAATATTTATCCGGTTAGTAATACTCAAAAACGCAGCCTGCAGCGTTGCATACGGCTTTTATCAGCTCCAAAGAAAAACAGTTTACGCCTGACTCTCAAGATCCTACATGTCCACCCAACCAGCGAGCTTTTAGGTCTTGATGGTTTGCCCTTTGGGCGGAGTGGCAACATCAAAAGCTCCACACACACACACGCACGCACGCTCCTTTCCCGGGTGCCAAAAGAGCTTAACAAAATACACAGCGAGGCTTATAACTCGCCTTATGCAGAAGGAACATGCAGCCGCCCACCTGGCAGGAAACGCAGCGGCAGTAACGAAAACCTCACCTGCACCTGCGCCGATTATCCGCCCTCTTTGTGTCAAGATCTTCCCCCCTCCGATGGAACGGCAGGAAAAAGAGAGCTCAAGTGCGCCGTGTCAAGTCTGACGTTGATGTGTGTTTTTGAACTTTGGAACAGTTCTTTTCGCCCCGGGATCGGAGATGTGGCCACCTAAACAAGGCTGGTAAGAAAAACAAATGAAGGTCGGCGTATTTTTGTGTGGAAGAAAAGCAGGAAGCCTTGAATACCGAATGCCAACAGTTCAAAGAGGTACAGGGAAGGTGGACACACACACACACACACACACACACACGGGTACATATACACACAGTATGTCATTCACTTTAAACAAACAAGAGGCCTCGCAGACCCTCACGAGGCCCTGTTCGCTGTTACTGAGGCTACCACTTGCCTTGCACACGCACATACGTGTTTCGAACAACCCCGGCAGGCCCGGTTTGAGCGAGTCATTGTTGTGTCACATACACACACACACACACACACACACACACACACACACACACACGCCTCTCCCGTTTCAGCCGTATACAAGTGGTAATGCATACAGCCACACAGGGGAGGCCTTGTGTGCGAGGGGTCCTAACAACTGCGGCAGTAGCTGCAAGGTGACCTTTGACCCCTGACAGCATGGGAAAGTGGGCGCACTCAGCTGTCAGAGCTCCGGTGGGGCCAGTTAACCCCCCCTCAGTAATGGTTAAATGATAATTAGACAATCAATGGGAAGACACCCACAATGCTCAGTGAGGATTGTGTTTTACATGTGTTTTTGTACACGTGTGTGCATATAAGTGGACAAAGTGTACACAAACACTTGCAAAAGACGTTCCTGGTGGATTGAGTCCTGGATGTCTTTATCACACACACACACACACACACACACACACACACACACACACACACACACACACACACACAAACAGGGACACACACTTCATTAGGTTGTCGTCCTGCCCGCCACTGTAATGGCGAGTTAGAGCTGAATATGTAAATAGACAGAAAGGGGAAAAGACACTCATTAATCTAATTGATCTTTCTCTACAGCCTTACAGAACTGTCCAATAAGAGGTGAGCAATCGTAAGGAGGCCTGTCAGGCACTGAGCATGTTGTAAGAGCTATGTCATTCGATGAGTCTGGAGTGTGGTGTCTTTAACATTTTTAGAAGACAAAAACAGAGGGGCAAAAGTACCAAGAATGGATCAAACAGGGCTTTTATCTGCGTAACCATGAGCTAAAATCATTAGCATGTAACATAAGCCCACAGTCATTGATATGAACAAATCAATAACTGCATTAGTTTAAACTGGACCTATAATTCAAAGACTTGGCAAAGTCTTAGTTATTGTTAGGTCTGCCAGTTGTTGCAGTGTTTATTAGATTAGTTATATGATTATCAATTAATAACTTGTGTAATTTTAAAAAGATGTCACCAACCAACCTATCTGCCCTTTTCCAAATCTTTTTAATGTTAGGCCCAACCCAGACCAATCAAACCTAGCTCACAGTGTTGATCTGACATTAGGCTAACCTTTGAACAAGCGTAGGTGTTCTTGGTGATGGTGGTGATGTTCAGCTGATGGTGAGGTCCACTGTCAGTCGAATCTATTCTGTATATCAGACAAGAATGTGTCTTCGGTTTTGGGGAGTTAAACAACGGCCAGGGTGTCGAAGTACAGGTACAGGTCTACCAGCATCCTTTTTCAATATTCTGAACTTGAAAAGAAAATGGGTTGGTTAGTTGGGTAAGTTGACTGAGGTGCGTCCAAGTACAACACTCACTAAAATGTTATTGGAGCACAAAGCAATAATGGGCAGGGATTAGGGAAGGCTTAATTGCGGATTCACCGCAATGTTTAAGCAGCTGAAGGATGCTATCAGCGTTTAGCTAGCTAGATACTGCTGGAGAAACCTGGCGGCGATAACTCATTTAAGCTGGTCAAGTCAACGGTTGCAGGCTACAGACGGTAAGCCCGTTTTTTGAATCCTACTTTATGATCCATAATTCAACAACATTCAAGTATTTTGAGTTGGGGCGGCTGGGACTCAGGAGTAGAACCAGCATCTTGTTATCGGAAGGTTGCTGGTTCGATTGTGTCAAAGTGTCCTTGGACAAGATACTGAACCCCAAAACTGCTCCTGATGTGCTGGTCGGCACCTTGCATGGCAGCCACCGCCATCACCTCATGAATGTATGCATGAATTACTGTAAGTCGCTTTGGACTAAATAAGTTAATCCGAATTGTGCGACATGTGAGAACAGAAAGCTTGACGGGCGTAGCCGCAATAGATACGGAGGTGCGGGCTAACAAACACATCAATGCATATGCACTTGTACATACGCACAATGGTCAACTGAATGGCACTTGTCATTAACATCGATTACGCACCCACTATGTGCCGGCACATGAGTCAGTTTTTTCCATCGAGACCTAAGAATATTTCTGCCCGTGTGTCTTTTGGTTCTCACAGTCCTCAGTCACTGCAGGAATGCCAAGTATCCAAGAGTCCCCCCCCCACCCCCCAGCTGAGCAGCCAGTGGTTAGGCCCGTGATTTAAAACAGCTCCGGTTGTTCCCATGTCACACGCTGTGAAAGGGGGCATGCGGAGGTACAATGTATGCCACGGCCCTATTTGTTAGGTGGAGCAGCGCCGGTCACCTAGGGGTAGCTCCACACTACTTCAAGGGACCGTGACAGTATGTTTAATGTTTTAGCCCATTAACTGCAAATTGCGAGCATTACTATAAACCAAAGTGTAGCGTAGGTGTAGGGCAAATGTGTTTTTCCTACCTTCCAGTCAGTCGCGAGTTTCAGTCCGTCAGCACTTTTTTAAAAACCATCTTGCAGCAGTTTCCTGTTAACCCAGTACCATTTAACCCATTAAACTTGATGTAAGGACTATTGAGTCCATGTTTGCCTGCAGTTTGGCTTCATCGTTCAATTTTTGTGACAACGCAACCAGCGAATGTGAGCTGTTTGTACCTGTCAACATGAATCTGGGCTGTTGGAGCTTATTTTATTTTTAGGATATTTTAGGTGGCTGGTATCGATGAATGAGTACAACTTGATGCAGATCCAATCGCCCAGTGGATTGATCTTGTTTGAGTCAAAGGGGGAACTGTACTGGGCTGAGCGGAGGTATGCTCTCTACTAAATGCCATTCTAGATGTCTCTGCAAAATCAGTGATTATGTTCAGTAACATCATTTTTGGGCTTAGTGACAGTGTTTTTGACATCTGAGGGATTCAGTTATCTTATTTTGGACATGTTTTTCCTATATAATGTTATTAAATCATGTCCTATGGGGAATGTTAATCAACCTTATGTTGGGTTATGTCAAAAACATTTGTGCTTTATTATTTTTTCCCCTTAAATTGTAGTTATTTTTATCCCCGCAGTCAAAAGAATATCATTCAAACTGGTGTAGGTTTATTGATTTTGTCTGTTTCGTTGCATTCATTTCCTTTTTCTAATATGAGCAAAAATAAACTACAGCATGGTAAAGGTGAGGCCAAGCGAAAGAAATATCAGTGTTCCTCCAAAACTCAAACGTTAAAACAAACTGTTAATTGCAGGTCGAGACGGTAAACGAAGGCAGGAGATGCTACACACCCAAAACCACCGGCAAGATCTCCACACCCTCCACACTGAAGGTGAATCGAAGTCTGGACTCACTCCAACGATAATTAATACGGTAAAGCTACACCTGATTTAACTGGCGTGGGTATCTTTCATAAAAGAATTTAAATGTAAATCAGACAATAAATAAAGCAGGTGATGGATTACTGATCTCAAGCATCTTTCAAGTCCCTGCAAGTTGATATTTTATACCAGTGGCCCCCAGTGAGACGGGAAAACAGCCTTTAAAACACATACACACCTTATTGTTAAATAAATAATCAGCATCGACTGGTTGTATTTATGTAAGCATGAATTCTGAGTGAAAAAACACGGCCTCTGCCTCTAAAGCAGAGCTGAGTTTAGGTTTGACAGGGCAGAGCGGCGCTGGGCTACAGTGAAAAAAGTAAATATAAGTCTTTACTCTCATCAGGCTAGTTATAACGGGTCAATGAACACGCTGCCCTCAAGGATCATCCTTCAATTGTTGTAATCCCTCAGACAGCTGCGACCCACAGAGTCACAGATGCCCAGGCGAGAGGAGCTGAGACTGATAAGGAATGGTGTGTGTGTGTGTGCGGTGAAGAACCTGTTACTGATATGCATGTGAATGTGTACATGTCTGTGTGGTGCAGGTTTGTGTGCGTGTGTATGTTGGAGAAGGTTTCATGCCCTGCATCCTTTCCTTGTCAGGTCGGCAGCTGACTGTGATTAATATTTCACAGCTAACAAATGGAAAGCACAGGCAGGCCTGTGTGTGTGTGTGTGTGTGTGTGTGTGTGTGTGTGTGTGTGTGTGTGTGTCTGACAGGGTGTATGTGATGTTTAGGGAGGGTGGGTAATTATGTCAATTATGCTGCTGTCATGGCGAGGTTACACACACACACACACACACACAGGGACTGCGCTCTCCACCTTTCACTGTGTATGTCTACATGTCTAAACTGATATATGTGCAACAGTCACATGCAGAGGAGTGACCACATTATCCCACCCAGTGCCCGGACCAAACACACACACACACACACACACACACACACACACACACACACACACACACACAC
>CAEMYA010002128.1:4073312-4075812 GCA_903131615.1 Diplodus sargus
GCAGCCTTTATCTCGCCCTGTGTGTGTGTGTGTGTGTGTGTGTGTGTGTGTGTGTGTGTGTGTGTGTGAGACTGTGCTGCAAACTAATGGAGCTGGCAGGGCGGAATCAATTACTGACCAGCAAGGATTTTCCCACAAGCTGGAGCTGGTGGGAAAACAGGAGCTCCTCGGCATGCATCTGTACGTGTGTGTGTGTGTGTGTGTGTGTGTGTGTGTGTGTGTGTGTGTGTGAGTGCATCGGTGCACCTGCGTCTGAGCATGCAGAGGTGTGTGTGTGTGTGGACGCGTGTTTGTGACTGCATATGCAAATTGTTTAGGTGTGTTTACTTTTGCGTGTGTGTGTGTGTGGGGAGGCAGCTGGCGTGGAGCAGCAGACACTGGGAAAGGAGCCGACGGGCCTTCAGAAGAGGAACAAGTTGACTTCTAAACGAGTGACTCAGCGCTCAGAACAAACCTTGTTATGTTTTCTGTCTCCCCTGACGCTCCCAGAGGGGGAAAAGGAAAGAAAGGAAAAAAAAAAAAAAATTCATTACATGTGGCTTTTGATTTCACCCAAGACTTTCTAACATAAATCCTCCTCCTGTCAAGCGTAATTGTCTGGCAGACTCGAAACGAGCGAATGTGAGAGCGTTTTCCAAAACAGCGCGTAAAAAAAACAACAAAAAAGCAAAAAAAAAATGGGGCAGCGTGTGTGTGAGTCACTATCATCGTTTTCCCGTAATCGCGTTGTGCTTTCTCAGAAATGTTGTGAGCAAACATTTGTTCCGATATAGCGTCACATTTTAGATTTTGCTATCTGCGTGTCTGTGGGTTTGAGAGCGTGTTTGTGCTATTCTGGAGGATTTAATAGCTGTAGCAACAGTTTCCCAGCATTAAACTTCTCCCGTGACTCTTTGTCGACTCCGTCACAAGCGCGCTGTCATAACCTCGTGTGACATGTTGGCGAGTGCTGGAAAATCATTTTTTAAACTCGATACAAGCGTGCGGGAAAGGACAAACACAGCTGACACAGATTGTGATATGAGAGAAGAATAGAAAAGCAAAACTTATTTTCTGTAAATATGTCTTCGCTAGCTTTTCATACCTTAACATAGCAGCCTGTCGTCATGGCAACGCAGGCCACCGACTGACCAACTCAGTTGTGATTTTTCCAGTCCAGTCACCAAAATAAAATGCTGCCCTTTAATGTTTCTACATCTCTACAATCACATCACGTGTTTATGACCCGACTGTCAGAGAGGTGGAGGGGATGTTAGATACACGCAGATACGGATGGACGTATTTCTTCCTCCTGTCCTGATCATGGCGACAAAAACAGGTATTTTAAGCCAAAACGTGATCTTTCCCTAACCCTGTCCATCTGGTTTTAATGCATAAACCGAACCAGAGCATTGTCACAACACAGAATTTAAAAATTGAACCGTGGATATATCAAAAATATATCCAGGGTTTGAAACATACTTTGCCGACATTTGTTCTGCCGATTGTCGCAGACTTCACTGTTGGACAAACTAAGCTTAACTGGAAGTTGAATGAGGAAATAACAGAATATGATGTTTTAACAAGCTTTCGTTCTTATTGTGCTTTTTTTCCCCAGCATGCAACTCGATCAACCTTACTCACTGCAACCAATCTAATGTTGCCACGACTTCTGGACTGGACTCCAGACATCGTGCTGCTGCTCATGAAAATCAGCCCGAGATGCGTCACAGCTTTTGGTCGTTCCAACGAGCTCCTCAGGTGACTTCCAGTCATCCACATCTTCAGGTCTAAATCCTAAATCTCTACAGTTTTTTTCTTTCCATACTGTGCAACCTTCAAAATAAATGTCCTCTTTCTATTATTTCTGCTTGTTCCTGTGTTTTATGAACGCCTGTAGAAGGAGGTGGATCTGCTCAAACGTTCTTACTCCGAGGGAAAAGAACAAGGAGCACAGGCTTCACACTATTGTTTCGCCATGCTTCTTGTGTGTGTGTCGGTGTGTGTGTGTGTGTCTCAGCCACATGCGTGCATGTTGTCGGCCTTTCATTTGTCTGATTGTTCTGTTCAATAATCGACTCTGTATTGAGTGGCTGCTGCTCTATAGTGCAGCAGGAAGCGGTCCCATACAGGATAACATTGGCCTGGATCTAGGGCTCGGTGACCCAGGGGATACTGGGCCTGGCGAGAAACACACGCTCACACACACACACACACACACACACACACACACACACACACACACACACACACACACACACACACACACACACACACACACACATACACACACACAATTGGGAGCCAATAGGGCTGGACAACAGTCTCTTGGGTGGGTCTTTTAAAAACCAATCAAGCAGACATCTTGGCTCTTGTCATTGTTGGGTGTTACAGTAATGCCGCCTCTGTGAGCAGATACAGGCACAAGTAAAGTCCTTATACACACACACACACACACACACACACGCACACAAATGCAGCACATACACACATTTGCAGCCCAGTCTTTTTAGCTGGCCGG
>CAEMYA010002128.1:4080812-4092062 GCA_903131615.1 Diplodus sargus
CAATGGGTGGACCCGGGGCTCCCCTGTTGACAGCTGCAGCTGTGACCACATGATTACCTCTTCCCACCTTAGATTCTTAACGTCCAACCCACAAGAGCTCCGGGAGCACCCGGGGAGAGAAAGGGGAGTGCAAACAAACTCTCCCCAGGTCCGGGGCTCCGGTTTCAGCCTTCCGTCCGCTGTGGCTGGGGGGCCATGGGAACACGAAGCGCCAGGGGCCCTGTGTCAATAAGGAGCAGTGGTTCAACACAATGGGGGCCTGCCTGCAGACAACACCGCTGACAGACACCCACACAAAAGGGCCTGTGAATGGGGAAGGAGGCTCGCGCACACACGCACGTGAACGCACACACACACATTAACAGGAAAGAATAGAGCAGTGTGTGGCTGCCCACAAGGCCAATGTTTGATGACTGCCCTGTGTGTGTGTGTTTGTGTGTGTGTGTGTGTGTACACTCAAACACACACAGCAGCGCTCATGCCCACGAGGAAATAAACACAGTGCAACAGACTGAGGACCGTAGGACAACGTGTCCCACAGAGAACCAGTGTGACAAACACACATCAGTAGATTGTACTCTTAATGCATTCTCCGCATTTGCT
The DNA here is from genome assembly GCA_903131615.1 of Diplodus sargus. Lineage (NCBI taxonomy): Eukaryota > Metazoa > Chordata > Actinopteri > Spariformes > Sparidae > Diplodus > Diplodus sargus. Next base: position 4,081,416 of record CAEMYA010002128.1, read on the forward strand.
TCAGTCTGCTTTCCAGTCGAGCTGGCGGAGGTTGCTGCAGTCAGCCGCTCAGATAACATCAGAGGAGTTGTCACAGAGGCCGTCAGGATCTGTCTGACCAACCTGCACCAACCTGAGAGGCCTCAATTCTGCTTCTGTTCAAGGACAGGAAGATTCAATCTGCTAACGTGGATTTTGCGCCTTACATGTGTTTAACATGACCGCCCGAGGAGCACAGAGCCTTTAACTGTGCATCTCTTAACGTCTGAATGCAAGGATGCACAGCAAATGTCGTTTAGCGTTTGCGCCTCATGCGGTGATCTGCGTTACATTTGGTCGTCTCCGGCTCATAAGCCAGCGTCAAATCACACCTTGTGCTGCAGGATTCCTACGTTTTAAGTCACATCACATGGCATCCAGCAAATCCCCCGCCCTGTGCACCACCTCAGTCACCAGGCCTACGGCCCGTAGTCACCAATGCATTGATCACTTCCTCCCACCAACTGGAGCCTGCACATGCAGGCTGGGATGTGAAGAGATGTGCTGCCACCTGGTGTCGGCCGAGGCAAAAAGACAAATGATGTTTTAATCCAGGGTCTTAACAGCAGATGGCAGCATGTTGGCTTTGGGGTTGGGGGGGTTGGCGAGTTAATGGTTTACAAAACCATTCACCCCAGTCCACCCTGCGATAAGAGAAAGCACATTCCCAGGCAGCACTGTGTGGAACAAAGAAAAAAAATATCTGATTTAACATGATTAGGTGATGATTCATCGGAGGCCGCTGAGTCTCTTCCTCCAGAGGTTTTATTTGTAGATGTGTAAATCTGACTAAACCACTAACTGCACCGTGAGCAGCCCTGATTTGAAGCCGTCGGCCTGAAAATATCATCTCATCGCCAGGATTGATGAGCAAGTTTACCGGGGCTGTCGGCTGCACGTCACCCTGTTGTTATCCTTTAACCACAGGTGTGTCAAGGTGTGCTGACGGAGGGTTTACAGTGTGTGCGGCCAGAGGACACGCCGGCGGTCTCTGTTAGACATTTTCCGATTGTGGATTGGATTGTGCCAGATCAACAAAGACAAAAAGGCTAACCAAAATGACCTGTAAAAGTATTTACCACAATAAATGGTAGAAGTGTTGGTAGACGGATAATTGACAGGGCTCTGACAGTAATGATAGGAGAACAATTGTTCTGGAGGATGTGGAATACATCGGGCTGCTTTCACCAAAATGAGTGTACAGCTATGAAATATGTAAAGGTAATCAGAAACTGGTTGGTAGTTTGAACTGGATCTCTTTGGGACTTTTTATAAGGCTGCAACTAATGGTTAGTGACTAATCTGAAGATAAATGTTGAGACGAATCTATTAGTTGTTTGTCTTGTTCTTTCCACAAACCAAAGAATTTCAGTTTACTGTACCAGAGAAGTCAAGAAACAAGAAGATACTCACATTTGAGAAGCTCGTAGAATTTTTTATAACAAAAACAAACAAAAAAAGACTCAAAACAATGAGTCAATTGTCAAAATCATATAATTTAGTGGCTGAAAACAAATTGGTTAATTCACTCAGCGTTGGTCTTCACTTTTTTAAAATACATATTTGGTGCTTTTGTGGCTCAAATAACTTTTCACGCAAAAAAAATTTAAAAAAAATGTATGAAACCCAGGATCAACATAATCCCACATTCACACATTTTAAACATGACAGGTTCTTCCAATTATCAGTTCAGAAAATCAGAAAATCTGGATCAGATCTGGATCAGAGGATATGATGGCAATACGTTTCACGGTCATGAATGTGCAATGTGCCTTTATGAATTTGGGCCCTATGGGTACGTAGGTTTATAAAGGTCAGACAACAGATCAATAAGTGGACAAACAGGTTAAAGCAATATCAAAGTTTTATTCTTAAAATGTAGTATAGAGAGGAACAGTAGTACAATTCAGACAGAAAAAAGGAGAAATGTAGTTCCATCTTTGAAAACCTTTGATAAAAACGTAAAAAGAGTAACCTGAATCTGCTTTGTGTTCGGAGGGCACTGAGGCGCGGCCCAAGTTTTGCATCACTGTTAAAGTTCGAGAAGAAGTTGAAAAATACAACCTTTTGCGACAGCGTAAAAAAATACAGCTGGGGAAAAAAAACCTCTGCTTTTACATCTGTAGTGTTTTTGCTTCGTTTTTCGTGTTTTTTTTTTCTTTTCTTGTCCATATAACAAATACAGCATAAAATCTAAACTGATACATCGTAAAGTTTTGAGTTTCATTCATTACAGTAAAATCAGTAGGATGGTAAATAGTATCAAAAGAACAAACAAAGACGACAGGATGGTGTGATGAACAAGCACACAGCGTGAACAGAGACAGAGAGAGAGAAAGCGGAAGGTTAAAGTTCACGGAAATAAACCAACACGTCAGGAGGTCTGGAGCTGACTGTCAATGTGTTCCATTACACAAAACCACTAGTTAAATAATATCTTCTTCATATATATATATATATATTTATATATATTTATCTTATATATATATATATTCTCAACATATATATATCCGTAATATAACCCCTCCCACAGTGATTTGAAGGTAAAAGTGACACGAAGAGGCTGAATATCTCTATGACTTTAAATATATCTTCTTCCACAGAGTAAAGGGAAGTTACACATCTTCTGTATCATTAGCACTTCAGTATATACTGTATGTTCCACTGCATATGAACAGATACTGCTGTTCCAAGGTTTCAACCCGCAAACAATCCGTGTTTCTTTAGAAAATATGTGCTTAATGAAATAACAAAAGGAGAAAAAGGAAACATCCGTGGAAAAAGGACAAAAAAAAAAATAAACAAAATATGTATCTAGGGTAAAGTGAATGATTCTGTAGCATAAAAACATTTAAAAAATCTCAACAATTACAGACACGAGCAAGGATTTCTCTACACTAAGCAAGTTTTCACCTGGCTTTTTCTCATACATTATAATTCAACAATAATTAAAAACAACAATTTTGGTTGGACAAATAGAAATTAACAGTCTTGATTGCATTTTGGAGTCAATATATATAATATTAAATAACAAAAAAAAGGAAAAAAAGAACAAAATGTCTAATGAAAAAAAGTTGCTCATTGGAAGAAAAAGACACAACAGTTTTTATATAGTTCCATTCAGACCCGCTTTTGGGGGAAGCGAAGAAACATAAAGCAAATTATTTTCATGAACGCAAACGTAAGTGCATGTCTATGAGGCGCCATAGAGCTTCACTTTTTGTGGAACAAAGTGTTTTTCTACCTGGCAGACCTAAAAAAATAAAAAAATAAAACAAAACTTACATCAAATTAAAACCGATGACATCTTGTATACCTTTTACACGTGAAAAATGGAGTTCTGTCGGACTTTTAAAACATCACACATCATGATTTTCTGCACACTTCCTCCCCATCGCGACCAAGGTTCAAGTGATTCAAAATATATATACTGTATTTACTATACTATAACTCAGTACCAAATATAAACAAACGTATACAGGTGTCGATGTCCACTTAGGTCCTCAAAACGTCAATTACAAGTACTGCCGGTAGTTCTACAAAATGGTATGTGTGTGTGTGTGCATTAAATAAAAAGCTTAAAAACGATGGCAAAGCATACCTGATAGTCGCCGTAGCACAACAGTGTTCTATAGTTTGAGCTGATTACATATGTATAACTGAGTCAGTTTAAGCTTTATGATTATAAACATCATATATAGCCTGTAGGTCCAGTATTCTGCGACAAGCATTACAGCACCAAACGTTTCATCATTTGGCAAAATTCAAGCTTTAAGTGAAAGTCAAATGCTTCTGTTTAATAATAATAAAGTGTTACTGTGACGCCGTGATTTGTATAAAGCTAGCAATAACATTTCCCCTCGTCCTTTTTTTTTTTGTTAAAAATTCATCTTTTTTTTTCCCCCGCTTAACATAAAAACCTCACGTTGTCTTTTTTTTTTCTTTTTAAAGCGTATTCAGTAGTTTTTGTTTCCTGCTAAATCTTGGTGTGCGGTCTGTTTGGCACAATATCGCAGCCCTCTTAAATTAATCATAAATATGGCTGTGATACATTAGAGTCACAAAACAGATTTTTTGGTTCCAAGATTTGTGCAGGGAAAGGAAGAAAAAAAAAAACATTAGAAAAGAATAATATAATATTTTTAGCGCATCTAAACAAGATCTACAGAGCAAGTTAAAAATCTTCCTGTGGACAATAATGCTCTTCTTCTGTGTACTTCTACAAGCACCAAGCAATATACTTTCAGATTGTGCAGAAAGCAACAGCCATTACTGCGCCTCTGCCTGCAGACAAAAACAACAGAAATACAAATTATAGACTTTGATAAGACCATAATAACCTCTCTTCATAAATTAAATAATTAACATTTCGCTCTTTTAGATGATTGGCCTACCCCGACTCTACATCACCACCCCGCCCAACTCTCCCCCGAAAAACAGGAAATAAAAATACATCACCAAAAACCTGATTTATCATATTATTCGTCGTTATTAATCTTTCTCTTGCGGTCTCTGGGCCCAGATTTGGGACACATTTTCACAATAATAAAATCTTTACATCTTGGAGTTCCCATTCTACCAAAGCTTTTTTTGTTTTAAATCCATCTCTTTGTCGTATACTTGCACAATTAAGTAACCTCAAGGTTTGATAGCACTTTGGAGTTGATTGTTTACCAGCTAAGTTTTTGTATACATATATATTAAACATCAACCTTTTTTTTATTTTTGTTTCTCAAGCTTGTTAAGATTCTTAGTCCTCATCCGGGGCAGCACCGGCGTTGCCCTCACCCCAATTTGATTGGTCATTGTCGGTGGGTTCCTCCCCCTCCAGGTCCTCTCCGTCCTCGCCTTCGAAGTCTTCGTCGCGAGGAAACTCCATGCCCTCCATGGCCTCCAGGCCCTCCTGAGTGGCCTGGTGTGAGTCGGCGCAGTCCGCACACACGCCGTAGCGGCGCGAGCCGTGACGGATACCGACGCTGGCCGCAAGCATGAAGATCTTCTTGCATACCATGCACTTGTACTTCTTGTCCTTCTTGTGCACCTGTTGGGGGGGAAACATGTGGAGAGTGGTGAGGGGATGAGATGAGTCAGGTCACTGAGAATTCGTCAATATGACATTGAAAGGAATATATGGAATTCGGGAAATAAGCTGATTTACTTTTGCAGCCAGTTAGCTTAGCTTAACAAAACTTAAAGACTGGAAACAGAGGGGAACAACAAATTCTGTTGTTTTGTTTGCTTAAAAGAGATATTCTCAAATTTCAGTCTTGGTGTTAAGTTAAGCTAATGGCTGCTAATGGTTGCTTGATAATTAGCATTCAGATGTGAGAGCAAGAAATGAGAGTCGCTAGGATGGCCTTAAGTTCCACGTGTAACATGGCGACAACCATTGTAGCGTCATCAATGTCATCAAATAAATAAGTAAATTAAATGTGGGGTTGTTTTTTTTTACAACAAATGTATCTTGCCATATCGATTATAATGGAAATGAGTCTTCAAATTCAACAATCCCGATCAATGCAGTATCAAAGACACACTCAAATGGACTTGGCATCTTTAACTCAGAAATCTGCATTGCTTCATAGGGAAAGGATATGTGCGCTGACAGGGCCGTCATGGTGTGTTCACTTCATAAACTAAGAAATCTACACTGGAATGGCAACAAAGGTTTAAAATGGGGAAATCTCCATTTCTTTCCCCTTATTTTCATACATATTTTCATGATATACATAGGCTCACATCTCTGATAACTCTTGTTCTTTTAACACAGCACTTTTTTAAATAAAATTAATAATTAGATGCTAAATCAAACCGTCGATACCTAAGTATTCTGAAAATGTAAATGACAGCCGTAAGGCTATGAAAGAAACAGACAGATTGACAGATTACATCGCCTGCCTGTTGTTTCAAGTTTTGCTGCAAGGACAATAATACAGACTGCTGATTTCAAAAATCCATTTGTCTTGTACCACTTTGAGAGAGACTCTAAGATACTCCCCAACATTGGAAAGAGCTATCATAGCCCAAACATTTCTGCGTTTAAAAATATCTTGTTGCACTCACTCCCTTGAGCAGAGAGCTGCCAGACATGAGGTGGAGTGCAAAGATGCGAGGGTGGACAGAGCGCCGCAGTGTTTGGCAGAATATGGAGGGTGGTGAAAGAGAGGAGAGGATCCTGTGCATACGCCAACTCACCAGGGAATGTCTCTTTACGTGCTCGCGGCGGGTGAACAGCTTGCCACAGATGTCGCAGCTGAAGGAGCGCACGCCCGAGTGGATGATCAGGTGCCTCTTGAGCGTGCGCCGGTGCTTGGCGATGTAGTTACAGTGGGGGCACTTGAGCTTATTGAGGGCCAGGTGAGAGGACTCGCCTGGAGAGAGACAGAGAGTGACACAAGGTCAGATTTAGTAACATCTAAAAGGTCTGAAAACAACTATGGTTTGGTCTTTGAGGGAAGCTGACTAAGAGTTACTTCCATAAACTGGAGACGGGGCGAGACAGTGACCGTAAAAGCTACATTTGCATCTATAGATCCTTCAATGAGAGAGGGGTGTGTCAGGAACCAATATCCTGTTTATCAGATCAGTGAGTTATAATGAGGCAACCATTAGAGAGAATAAGAAACCACAAACTGATGCATCACAAGAAGCTCCTTTAGTGAAAGTTTGCTAGAGAAGTTTTTCAAGCAGATCACTAAAGCTAAATCTAAAAAAAGAGAACAACACCATCAAATCAATCAACTCGATTATTCATTATGTGTTTTTATTACTTCAGCGTGCAAAAGACAGAAATCAAGATGTTTTCACGTCAGCACTGTCTTCCTATCGCTAACAAATAAATACGCAAATCTTCTGATTTTGTGAATGCTTCAAACGTAGCGCAGGTCTTCAGCGAGTCTTCAGAGAGTGGGGTGCCTTTTGTTTGAGCCAGGGAGCACACAACAGAGGCGTTGTCAGGGCAGGTTGCTGGGGGGGGAGGGCAGTAGGGGCTGGGGGGGTTGATGAGAAGCAGGTCACCTGTGTATTCCTGGTGTGAGTGTGTGCCTTGCACACAAGAGCAGAACCTCATATGAGTGCAACAAGCTGTTAATTTTAGGCTTTGGAGATGTAGGAAAGAACGCACCTCTTTTTCGAGTTTAATTCAAGTTTTTTTTCTCTAGTTTGAGATCCAACATTGCTGACCTGAGACCTTATCTGACTTGAGCCTCCTTTTTATTTGTCTTCAAAGACAATGTCTCCACCCACAACTCCACCTGTCCATGGGACCAATGTATCTCAATCAAACAGTGACTTAATGCCAAAAGACTTTCCAAAAATCTTCTTTTTTCTTCGATTGGTTCTATTCTTTTTTTTTTTTTGTCCCAGCAGCTGTCAGTAGCAGGAGTGGGCGCTAAACTCAAACTGTGAGGGCAAGATGGTAAGCAAAGGAACAAAACACTACAAACGTGGCTCCAAACTTGGACTATCAGGAAGAGAAGTGCCAATCATTGGCAAACATAGTTTCATTTAAAGAGGCCAAAATTGTAAACAGGGCTGCTTGAAATGACTTCACCCATTTATTCCCTAACATTGGGTTAATGAAAATCTTCATTTGAGGGTCATGCACATCAACAATGCTTTTAAATGCTGTTTTAACATGAGCCCTTTAGGAGACATACTGACTGGACTGCCCACACTCGTTGGAGAAAATGCATTTTTAGTTAAATATTTCAAGTTTCATTCCTGTTCTAGAGAGTGCGGCGTCTTACCATTCTCCCAGGACTCCCCTTGCTCTTGGATGATGCTATACTGGATCTGATTGGCCAGCTCTGGGAAAGGGGGAGGGGGGGGAGGACAAGAGAAGCGAGAGGGAGAAAAGGAGATGAGAGGTGGTTGAAAGCCTGGTGGGGTGCACGCACACCTCATGACGCCCTTGTGTACATAAACTAACCAACCCCCCACGTGAAACAATGCCAGTTTCAGTTGACAACACACACAAACACTCACACGGCCCACTATTATATGTAAAGCAGTGTGTGCTCCCCAGGCCAGAGCAACAAACTGATGCTGTAACCAGGGCTCCAGCAGGGACGGGGTTAATTAGAGAACAGGAGTCGAGCCCTCACACCGGCTCAGCTTACACGCAGCTTTTGTAAGCACTTGTGAGTGAGCACCTGTGTGTGTGTGTGTGTGTGTGTGTGTGTGTGTGTGTGTGTGTCCGGTTCCTCCAGCATCAGCGCTTAGAGCCCATTACAGACACACCCCAGTGAGTGTGTGAGTGTGTGTGTGTGAGTGTGTGCACGTCCATTCTCCCTGGGTCAATATTTGGAATAGTGAGGACAGCCCCGCTGCATTAGAGTGGATTAGGGAGGGAAGGAACTGCCCCTGCTGGCTTTGCACCTCACGAGGGATTGGGGGAAGTTTTTTTGTGTGTGTGATCATGGGTGTGCATTTGTGTGCACGATTAAACAGGGACTAGTGTGTATGCAAATGTTCCTCACCTGCTATGTGCGTTTGTGCGTGTGTGTGTGCGCAGCACCCACCCTTTAAACAATCCAACAGTCTTGTTTGGAGAAGACCCAAGAATTTATTGGCCACGAGTGTTGGCTGTGGGCTCAGCAATGGCAAAGTACTTATATATCTGAAAGCTACCATCACTTTCAACTGTTATGTTCCACTACATATCCCGAGAGTCTGTTCAACACCAGCTGCCTCTACAGTCGTATCACAGCTTTGTCTTTTTGGCAGACAATTACAGATAATTTTGAGTGACATAACCACCCTCTGGCAAAAGAAAAAGAGATCAGGCATTTTCATATTTGACGGTGATAAAGCTTCTAAAAATGTTACAATGGCATTTAATAGCAAAAACAATTGATGGTTTAGTTGAGCAACAGAAAGTTAATCATTTGGTAATGACCTTCTATGAGGTGAGGCGTTTAATATATTAGTTGTCAACTATGAAACAAACCACCAACTATTATGATAATCAATCATTTTCAGTAATTTAGGAAAAGGAATCTCTAAATTGTCTGTTTCCTAACCTTAAAATATAAATGTTTTCTGCTTTCTTTACTCATCTATGAAAGAAAACTGAACATCTTTGTGTTGTGGACAAAAAGTATGTCATCCTGGGCTTTGGAATGCACTGATCAACATCTTTCTCTGTTTTCTGACATTTTATAGACCAAACACCAAACAGATTAATTACAAAATTCTTAGAGTAATCAACAATGATAAAAATCGCTAGGTGCAGCCACACCTAATTGTTTTTTTCCAGAAGACAATGCAGTAAATTTGATGTTTCCAGCCTCTAAAATGTGAGATTTTCTTTTTCTTTCCTCTGCTTTTTAAAATGGGGAACAGAATACGTTTAAACTTATGAAAACTGTTTTTTTAAAGGCTATAATAACCTGGGAAAACAATAGGCGGATGAATTCCGTAATGACAGCGATTGTTGCAGCCTCAAACATTTGAGTTGTTGAACAACCTCTTAAAAACAAGAAAACAAGCACATATTATGAAAGGGGACGACCGCACAGATCGAAGTGCAGCAAAATGAAAGCCAAATGTGTGACATCACTGTGAGAAACTGGGACAGCTAATATTGGTGGATGACAGCTCATGGGCTCAAACAGAAAATACGCAAGTAAACGCTGACTAATGGTGCAAAAGGGCTGTCTAACTCTAGTCTGAGCATTTCACAACGAAAAAGGCTCTGTTGCCTTGTAATACAAATGAGAAAATTGATCAAGCATTCCATAAACCTTAATGCACAGTAGACAATTGTACAAACTCAATTTTGCTTTGTGAAGCAATATTTCAATAAAGCGTCAGACATCATGTGACGCGCATATCCAGAGCGAGTCTCAACAAATGAGCACTGTATGCAACACAAGGCTTATCAAGCCTCGACAGCAGAGAGAGACTGTGGGAAACACTGTCACAAACTGAAACCTTTCAGACAAGTGACGGTCTGTCCATAAATGGCACTTGACCATTTTTCCATGTGCGATCCACAAGATGAGGAGTGAAAAGGGATTAAATAAGAGTGGTTTTGAGTGATCTGATAGTACAAATACATTACACCTCGCAATAAATCTCTCATCTATCCAGAAAAAACACCCCTGGATTGTCATATGTTGTTTTGTTTTTTTTAACACATTAAAACACTAGTCAAGGTCTGATGAAATCATCAGCCCATCCACAATGACACCGAATACTTTCTTAAACGTTAAAGTGGTGCTCAAGCAAGATCAAGATTTTTGGTTTTTTTTCAAATAAACTAGCTAACCTCTTAACCTTCCAAAATCCAAGAACATTCTTCAGAAAAGGGAACTGTGAAACCTCTAGAAAAACCCTTTTCTTTCAAACTGAAAGGAATCTGGAAACTACAAAAAAATGCTACAATGTGAGAAACCCACAGAAATTACTCTCAGCCCCACCGGTGTGCCTGATATGTAGAGGTTTATTTTCTCAAAGAATTGAGATTTTTGCATTTATGCATGTGAATTAAACAAAGACTAGCATGTATTTCACACCCTTTTTCCTGTTTACAATCATTTACAGAATGTATTCAAACAATGCAAAATGGGGTCTTTTCTGGGCCGAGATCCATCCTCCATCCAAGTTTACTGTAAATCTGTTTAT